>ML779789.1:950554-984688 GCA_009831015.1 Picea engelmannii
TTTTGGGAGTAGGAAGATCCTTAATGACTTGTATCTTGGATGGGTCTACCTGAATTCCTTGAGATGAGATAAAATGTCCAAGCACTATTCCTTCACTCATCATCATATGACATTTTTCTATACTTAAGGAGAGTTGGGCTTGTCTGCATCATTTGAGTACTTTCTCAAGGTTTTGTAGTGCTTCCTTAAAAGAAACACCATAGGGAGTAAAGTCATCCATAAAGATTTACATAGAGTCATTAAGCATATCAGAAAAGATTCCTAAAACTGCTCTTTGGAAGGTTGTTGGTGCATTACATAGTCCAAATGGAAGGACTCTATAAGCAAAGGTTCCCCAAGGGCTAGTAAAAGTGGTTTTATCTTGATCTTGAGGTGCAATTTTGATCTGGTTATACCCACTGAAACCATCTAAAAATGAGAAAAATTTATTCCCTGACAAATTATCTAATACCTGATCAATGAATGGTAATGGAAAATTATCTTTTTGAGTGGCTTTATTTAAAGCTCTATAATCCACACATACTCTCCATTTCCCGTTTTTCTTAGGAACTATTACCAATGGGAAAACCCATTCACTGTCTGATATATGATAAATAAACCCTGCATTGAGTAATTTTTGAAGTTCTTCTTTGAGGATTTCTCTTAAATTCGGGTTCATTCGCCGTTGAGATTGGCAGATTGGCCGACAATCTTCCTTAATATATATTTGATGAGTACATAACTCAGGAGAGATTCCTTTCATATCTGTGTAATCCCATGCGGATGCTTCTTTATTTTCCAGAAGTAACTTCATTAATTGTTGTGTTTGAGCATCTATCAGATTAGGGTTTATGTTCAGTGTTTTGCCAGGTTCAATTTCTACTGGTATGATTTTAGAGGAGATGGTGTTAGATGTTTGAAGTGGGCTTTCTGAGTTGAGGTTTTCTTGATTATCAGACTCCATCAGTGAAATTAGTTGGTTATGAGTTTCTGGAGTCACAGAGGAGGGTTCGCAAATAAAATTATTAATTACTTCATCCTCGGTAGAGTCTTTCAGGCTTAGAGCTTGTCTGATAGTCAAAATGGGTTGAGTAGGTTGATTATCAAAATCTACCCATACAGAATTATCATTATTAATCAGGGGTGTAGCGTGAGGGTAGAGGGTAAGATGTTTAGTTTCGTAACTGTTTGAAATTGTCATTGAACCTGATATATAGCTGATAAAAGCATCTGTTGTGGCTAGCCAAGGTCTACCCAAAATTAGAGGGTGGCCCCCCAACTTTGTTTTGGGTTGTAGTACCACAAAGTCGACTGGATAATTCCAGGATTCTATAGAGATACTGAGGTCTTCAATGACTCCTTCTGGTTTAATTGTGGATCGGTCAGCCAATTCTAGGATAGTTGGGGTGTCTCTGACTTCATTTTGCAGTTGTAGCAGTTGTAAGGTTTCCAGAGTCATGATATTGATAGCGGCACCTAGGTCTACCAGGACTCGAGGGATTATCGTTTTTTCAACTTGTACTAAGACGGTAGGGTGGCCGGGATCACCATATTAACTAGGGGAGCTTTACCTGACATTAGTGCAGACAAGTCTCCCATAACATGGACTGTAAGGGGATCCTTAATTTTCCTACCAGGCTTTTTAACACAAATATCTCACATCGTCCTGGCATAGATTGGTACATCTCGGAGTGCTTGTAGTAGAGGAATTTTGACATATAAATTTTGTAATTCCCCTAGAAGATTGAAGGTTGGTGGCTCAGGCGTTTTAATCAAGGCTAAACGCTCAGGAAATGGTGGTTTTCTGTTTCAGCAGCATTGTTAGAGGATGATTGTACCTCTTCAGGTACATCATGCTTTTTTGTTTCCTCTTTATCAGAAGAGGTAACATCAACTATGGTAGGTTCCACTATTCTCCCAGATCGTAAATGAATATCGTTGCATTGTGCAGGGAGAAGAGAAAGTGTAGGCTAGTTATAAATATCAATGCACTGCAAAGCTTTATTATTTGGGTTAGGGTTAGGTTGTATAGGTAGTTGGGGTCTCATCATTTGATTGTTCGGTGGAGTACCTGCTGGTAAGGAGAGTGGTTGTAGGAATTGCGATTGAGTTAATTGATTTTGGAAGGGGGATTGTTGTCCTCTCCAATTTGGATTCCATTTGTTCTGATATGGTTATTGTTTTTGTGGAGGCCAAGGAGTCCACATTGATGGATCAACAAAGGGTGGGTTAGTTTGTTGCATGGGTGGGTAAGTTTGTTGCATGGGTGGGTAATTCATTTGATTAGTGTATTGCATTTGATTATAGGGGGGGTAACTCATTTGATTGAAAGAAGGATAATTATTCCAATGATTAGAAGATGCAAATGGCATGTTAGGATTCATACCTTGTCCCCGCGGTTGTCATTGTCTTCTTTGTGTCAACAGATAGACAGCTTCAGCTTCTTCATCCGTTGGTTGTAATGCTGCCTTGATCCCTGGTAAAGATGGACATTGTTGGGTATCATGATCTTTATCACAAATGGTGCAGATTGGCTTTTTGTCCAATGGACATTCCCTTCGTGGGTGCTTGTCTCTGCATTGAGAACAAAAGATGGGCAGGGCTGCTTCTGCTTCTGCTTGCTTCTTTTGAATCTGCAGGGTGTCAATTTGTGAGGCAAAAGAGCTTAACATTTCAGTTTTAAAACCTTCAAGTAAATTACCTATCTCGGCTCTTGTTTCTCCCCCACTGGCTGATTTTTGGACTCTTGAAAATGTGGTGTCCCTGCTGTTTGATCTATTTCTTGAAGGTCCTCTTGAACATCTTTTGCATAAATTAACAATTTCATCGTATGATTCCTTAGATATGTCTCATTTTCTAAGCATGTTCAGCATATCTAGACAATCATCCCTTACTCCTTTTAATAATATAGTTTTAAGGATGTCTTTACTTACATTGGGGTGACTGGATCTTTGTAGATTGTATTGTAGCCTTTCTACAAAGTCCTCCATATTTTCATCATCTTTCTGCATCATCTTAAATAGTTCCTCCCTCTTTTCTCTTATTCGGCAGTAGTCCTGGTATTTGTTCAGGAATTTATGTTTCATTTGGTCCCATGTTGTGATTACATGGCCTCCAAGACTCATAAACCATCTTAGTGCATTCCCTTTTAGTGTTGCTGGAAATAGCTTTATTTTTTTAGCATTGGAAACGTAATCATAACTTTTGCATAATATATCAAACTCAAAAAGAAATTCATCAGGATCTTCTGAAGACAAACCATGAAAATTTGGTAGTGCTGAGAGTGGAATGTTTTTCATGGGGGATACTCCTCTAGGAAGATCGCCAATAGGAAATCCTAATGTAGAGAAAGAGTTTTCATCATTTACCTCTCCTTCAGGACCTGCCTGTTCTTCATAATGAAATTCTTCATTGTACTCATCCATGTTTTCTTCTGTCTGCTCCCCTGTTGCGCTTGCTCTGTCCTCAATGTTTCCTGCTAGTTTCTGTGTGAGTTTCTATTGACCACGGACTGTGTAACGGCTTCCTTTGTGTTTCAACATCGTTGACCATAGACTGTGTAACAGCTTCCTCTGTGTTTCAGCATCGTCGACCATGGGTTGTGTAACAGATTCTATGTTTCAGCATCATCGACCATGGACTGTGTAATAGATTATGTGAATTGTTGTTTCAGCAACAGGCATCAAATGCTAATCTGCAGTTTGAACTGTTTCAGCACTTATACATTTCTAATCAATGGTTAAGTACGAGAGAAATGTGAAATTATATGCAAAATAGATTAAACGTATAGTAAAGAGAAGGGACGTTATATACCTTTGGAAAGATAGGATAAAGTGATAATATGAGTTTAAATGTGAGTGATCAAGAGTGTAATGGTGGCAAAAAGTATGGGCAAAAAGGTACATTGTGTGGTCCTAACAAGTATGACCCCCCTTCTGCTCACGAGATATTGCAATAGCAATTTCCCTCCCATAGTCGATAATCCCATGAAAAATAATAATTCTCAAAATACACTAAGGCTAGCAATATATATTTCATTCCTTCCACTTGACACTTTTCACCTTTTGGAAGTAGCTTTAAGCAACTTGGTGACCATTTCCCTACCCTCGGGAACTTAGGATAAAAACATTACACTTTTCCCGAAAATATTATAAAATGTTTCCTAAGACTTACGACTCACTCCCCCTTTTCCCTTTTCCAGTGGAGTGGGGCCCTCATCTCTTTTCTTTTGAGTCAATCAACGTACAATGATGCAACATTATATTAATCATCATGAATATACTTACATGGATAAGTGCACTGGCCTATCGGCATTTAGGCTCACTAGCCTCATAATCATACAGGATCTTCGGCCTCAAAATATATATATATATATATATATATATATATATATAACTCAGTACTGCACACTTCCAATCATTATCGCACACTAACCCAAGTGCGTGCAACATGGTGCAATGTGTGCACTTTCCCTGTCTTTATAATAATTCTTCGTGCACTTTCTCAAATGCATGCAACACCAAAATCCAGGTGTGAATGGCTCACCAAACTAAATGTACATTACATTTACACTTGGTTCCAACAGCTCACCAACCTATATGTACCATTACAAAGGGTTCTGGATCAGGGACATTACAATCCCCTCCCCCTTATTTATTCACTATCCTTAGTGCATCATATACACATGTACATACAAAATTTCAAACATCGTAAAAAATATGAGGAAACTCTTTCCACATAGCATCCTCATGCTCCCAGGTTGCATCCTCAAGACCGTACCAGGTCCATTGGACCTTTACCAAATCCATGGCTCGATTCTAGAGCAGCTTGACTTTCCGATCCAATATGAAAAAAAGTCACACTTGAAATCCACCTGATGGCTCCACCTGAATGAAATTCCAATCAATGACATGATTAGCATCACGTACATACTTCTTAAGCAATTACACATGGAAAACATTATGAATTCATTAGGACGCAGGAAATGAAAGCATATATGCAGGAGGATCAATCCTTTCAAGGATTTCAAACAGCCCACAATAGCGCACTGCTAACTTAGAACACTTTCCCAACTTCAGGGAATTGTACCTAGCCTTCACTTTTAGAAACACGTGATCACCCACTCTAAACTCCCTGTGATTTCTACCTTTATTTGTGCATATTTTCTATCTGTCTTGGGAATCCTTTAAATCATGGTTTATCTTTACAATCTACTCCTCGATTTCCTATAGTATATCTGACCCAACTACTACATCGCATTCTAGGTTATCCCAACTCACTGGCATGTTTCACTTTCTACCATAAAGTGCCTCAAATGGGCTCATCTTTAAAGATGCATGATACCCATTGTTGTAAGAAATATCTACCAAATTAAGGTAGTCTTCCCATTTGAATGGCTTATCCATGACATACATCCTCAGCATATCTTCAATCACTCGATTTACTCTCTTTGTCTGACCATCTGTCTCATGATGATATGATGTGTTGAAATTTAGATTTGTTCCAAATACTTTGAGTAGTCCTTTCCAAAAGTTCGAAGTGAACCTGGAATCTCTGTCAGACATAATTATATGAAGAACACCATGCAGCTTGGAAATTTCTTGCATGTATATCTCAACTATGTTGGCTTCTTTGTGCACTAAATTCACTGGAATAAAATGGGAAACTTTAGTAAGCTTGTCCACCACTACCATAATAGAATCATGTTGCTTAGTAGTCCTAGGAAAATTAGTTATGAATTCCATGGTAACAACTTCCCACCTCCACTCAAGAATGGGAAAGGGATGCAACAAACCAGTTGGATGTTTGTGCTCAGCCTTGACCTTCTGACATTTGAGACATCTCGCAATAAAATCAACTTCTTTTTCATACCTGGCAAAAAGTATTGCTTCTTGATTGCGACAATGGTCTTATAGTAACCTAGATGTCTAGCATAAGGAACCTGATGCATCTCTGACAAAATTAGGCTATTCAACTCCTAATCATTCGGCACATAGACTATGTGTCTATACATGAGGATCCCATCCTCTCTTAGCTCATATCCATCCCACTTATGTTGCAACATACCTTGTTGTAAATTCGTACTTATATCCATATAGCATAGATATGATCTAGAAAATTCTAAAATGTTGTCGTGCAAATCTGTCTGTTACATGCTAATGGTTGTAGCATGCATCGCATGCACCCTTCTGTTGAGTCCATCAGCCATCTTGTTCTCTTTTCCCCTAATATGATTTCTGTCAAATTCATACTCATTGAGGAACTCTAACCACCTACTTTGTCTTCCATTCAAACTTGGTTGTCCAAACAAATACATTAGACCAAAATGGTCTATTCTCATCTCAAATATTTTACCAATAAGATAATGTCTTCAAAGCATGCACTATGGTTGCCAATTCCAAGTCATGAGTGGCATAGAGCCTTTCATGTTCCTTCAACTTTCTTAACTCGTAGCATACCACAAGTCCATTCTAACTCAGGAATCCATCGATTCCTTCCTTGCACACATTCATGCACACAACAAAGTTTGCATCTGGATCAACAATCCTCATAATCGACGCACTTGTTAACAAACTCTTCAAGTTCTAAAATATCCTTGTGCATTCCAGATTCCACTCAAATCGTGCACCTTTCTTCTACAAATATGTAATCATATGCACAATCTATGAGAATCCTTCAATAAACCTTATGTAGTACCCTTTCAGTCCCATAAATGATCTCACCTCTGCAACGTTTCTTGGTGCTGGCCATTCCTCAAGGCGTTTACCTTTGCTGGGTCCACAACTATTCCTTCTTGTGAAATAATATGACCCAGGTAATGAATATGTCATTGATAGCACGATCACTTGCTCAGCTTTCGATAAAGATAATGCTCCCTCAAAACCTGCAATGACATCCTCAAGTGCTACTCATGCACTTCTTCCAACTTTGAGTAAATACGTATGTCATCCAGAAACACAATGAAAAACTTATCTAAGTAACTTATGAAAAATTCATTCATCAAACACATGAAGACAACTGGTGCATTTGACAACCCAAATGGCACCACTGTAAACTCATAATGACCATACCTCATTCTAAAGGAAGTCTTACTAATGTCCTCTTATTTTATTCTCACTTGGTGATACCCGGATATGAGATCTATCTTGGAAAATATCTGTGCACCTCTCAACTGATCAAACAAGTCATCTATCCTTGGCAAAGGATACTTATTCTTCATTGTTACCTTGTTCAATTGCCTGAAGTCGATACAAAGTCTCAATGTACCATCCTTCTTCTTCATGAATAAAATTGGCGCACCCCAAGGTGACACACTTGGGAATATATACCCCTTCTTTAGAAGATCTTCCAATTTCATCTGCAAATCCTTTGGTTCTGGTGTACTCATCCTGTAAGGAGTCTTGGACACAGGTCTTTCTCCTGGCATCAGATTTATAGAGAATTCAATATCCATTTTCAAAGGAAATATTGATATTTCTTTAAAGACATCCTCAAACTCTTTTAGTACTACACATTCTTCCGCATTTGGAACTTTATCCTTAGGTCCCTCTTCTATGTGCGCTGCAAATACTTGACATCCCTTCCTGTAACTTATCTTCAATTGCAATGTTGAAATTCCCTGATAGTCACAACTCTTGGAATTCCTTGAACTGATCTCAAATTTCCTTCATCATATAAACAAGTGAAAGCCTTGATGTAACAATCGAGGACAACATGGTGCCCATCCAGCCAATCCATACCAATGAGGTATACGAACCCAAAGGTATAATATTCAACTCAGCTCTAGTGTGTAGTCTATTCATCTCCATTGGAAATTCCTTAACCATCTCATTAATTTTCCTCTTCGCTCTTCTTGTAGCTAACTGCACCAACCAAGATTTTCCAAGATTGCTTCTCGACAAATGGAATCTTTCCACCATATTAGGATCTAGAAAACTATGACTAGCTCCTAAGTCAATTAAAATAGCAGTGGGTTCGCCATTAATCTTACCTTCCACGTCGATCATGTGCAACTAAAACTCATCATGCTTGTTATCCACCATAGCGTAAATCCTTGGCACATTTCTACCCATGTCCTCAGATGTCGCATATTGTTGTACATTGTGTGAAGCCCTCACTTATCACCTTTTTGATGGAAATCTTTGTGTATGTCATTTATGTCACAACCCCAACACTGCATAGGTTGTTTCCATGACTTTTTTCCCACTGTTTTGACATTCTGGGCTCTTGGAGATTCATCTGTCCTTGTGCATTATTTCTGAAAAATGGTGGCTTAGCCCCTTTCTTCCTTTGTTCCACCTTGCTTTTCATCTTATCTTTCCAATCCTTTTGGAAAGTTGTTCTTCCACTTTGTTGCTCATAAAGACAATTAATGCACCTTATGGTTTCTTCCAATGTTTTAGGGTCATCATATTGTATCTTGTCAGTGATAAATGAGGGCAACCCACTCAGATATCTCTAAATCTTCACTTTTTCGTCCTTGATGAAAGATACATATTTCAAAAAATATAAAAATATTCTTTCATACTCGTCAATCATCATAGTCCCGAGCTTGAGTTCGAATAACTCCTTCATTTTCTTGTCATAGTACTGCTTGGTTAATTATTTCTTTTTGAAATACCTTTTGAACTCTCTCCAAGTCACTTTTTTCTCGTCAATGTGTTGCACCTACACATATTGATCCCACCACAATGATGTATTTCCTTTTAACTGATAAATTGCAATCATTCCTTCTGCCAGTGCAAAATAGTTATGCAGCTGGAAGTACTTCCTCATACCCAACAACCATGTCTCTGCATCCCCATCCTTTTTGTCCTCACCATCAAAGGTAGGAGGTTTGATCTTATTCATTTCTTCTTGTAGCTTGTGCACCTCAGTTCTTCTCTTATGCCTTTCGTAAAAAGATGGACTCAAACTATTGCGCTCTTTCCTGAAATAATGCTTACCAACACTTATTTCTTCTCTTATTTTCTCATCATGAGACCTGCGAATTCTTGATCTACTCAAATTTGTCTCCTTAGCCATTTCATTTTCTATTTTGTCTAGCCTTTGTATCAAGTTGACATTGAAGTCATCTTGTTGTGCCTTGGATTTCATAAGCCTTTCTTTATTAGCCTTATAGCTATGGACATATTTTTGCAATAATTTAACAATTTCTACCAAGTTCATGCGCCCCTCTCTAGATTATGTACAATTAGCACCCAAACCGACATACAAATCTCTAAAATCCTCATCATTAGGATTGTAAGTCCTCTATGCATTATCCATGATTTTAACCTTATGCACTGACTTTGTCCTGCTATATTCATTGATCATTCTGCAAAATGTGAAGACAACAAGATTTGTTAGGTCATTTCATGCAACAACTACATGAAAACTCTACACCACCTTAGAATTTCTTGGATGATATTATCATCCCAACTCTAGTGCCCACAACCATGCATCACAACTCTATACCGTGCACACATGGCCTTTTGTGCAAACTAAACTCTATAATGTGTGGAACTAGTTCTTAGTGTACACATTTGTTCATGTTGGTCTCTAGCCCATATGAGTCTAGTGTTGAACCATTCGCTCTGATACCACTTTGTAACATCCCCAACCACCCTAGGTTGAGCCATGTCATACAACCTCAAATTTTGTAGCTCCAAATCAACCCAACTGTAACATCCCCAACATACCACTGAGCCATGCTACTCTAAACTTTCACTGTGCGGTTCCTATTTTAAACACAATATGTGCAGTTTCACTTGAAGTAATTCACTCAGCCCAAGTTTGAGTCGTGCTACACAACTTGTAACAACGGAAGCAACAATTTATTTTAATACAACCTTAAGCATCAAAATTAAATCAAACAATTACACGCTTGAATATATTGACCACAAAGTGCAATTGTGTGCACAACCACCTAGGCATCATGCACCACTTATGTTATTACTCTGTGCAGGGTCTAATTCCTTAACCGCACACACATGAGTTCCAACCGCTTGAAGCACACAGATTACAATCTTACGCACCTGACCACTCCATCCTCTTCTTGATGACTCATAACCAAAATCACAAGGTTAACTTAACATGAATGACTAACCACATTGGTCATATCCATGCACAAATACAAATACAGGCTAAAGCACCATACTTACATGAGAAAGCAACAATAAACAAAATAATAGCAAATACTCATATGCAACAACATACCAAAATTAATCCATGTCAATCATAGAGAAATATGCATGCAGTAAAAAAGACAAGAACATAAACAAAACTCATCTTTAAATAAAGTCACCAACTGTGGCCTTAACTTAGACGTTCCTCCTAGCCATAGACGTTGTCGCTCATAAAATTTCAACAATAAGTCACCCCCGAGCTAGGGCACAACTCCACCAGGGAAAAACGGGTCCTGGAGACAAGATATTTTATAAAATGCAACAGAATTTTCCATTCCTAAGTGTCCACTGTTGCAACTAGACCACAGTCCCTCATTCCCCACACACCTGTCACACCCAAGGAAGTGTACCCCTTTTCTACTCGACAGTCCTTCGGCTGTCCCACTTTCCTTCCTAGGGTTACGAGCAATAGCCTGGATAGGAAGTATTTGAGCCTTGCAACTAATGCTCAGTGCACCAAGTAACAACTCTCAGTAAAACTCTCGCCTGGAGAGTATTCCCATGAGTCTGACAACCACTCCACAACAACTAGTCTCTCACCCAAAGAAATTATTCATGGTCTGTCACCCTGACTCTTTAACAGTGAAACTCAGGTTACAACCTCTCAACTCCTTACAAGTTTCTTGCTGCATATAAGGTAATAATCTGATTTTCCATACAGTCTGGCCCCCCTTCTACTCATGAGATCCTGTAACGGCAATTCCCCTCCCATAGTCGATCATCCCATGCAGAATAATAATAATTCAAAAAATACACTAAGGTCATAAATATATATTGCATGCCTTCCACTTGACACTTGACACCTTTTGGAAGTAGCTTTAAGCCACTTGGTGACTAGTTCCCTACCCTCGGGAACTTAGGATAAAATAATATATCTAACATTACAATTTTCCCATAAATATTATAAAATATTTCCTAAGACTTACGACGCACCCCTCTTTTCCCTTTTCTGGTGGAGTGGGCCCCCCATCTATTTTCGTCTGAGTTAGTTAGTGCACAGCAATGCAATATTATATTAATCATCATGATTATATTTACATGGATATGTGCACTGGCCTATCTACATCCAGGCTCACCAACCTCATAATCATACAGGATCTTCGGCCTCAAAACATATATATATAACTCAGTACTGCACACTAACCCAAGTGTGTGCAACATGGTGCAATGTGCGCACTTTTCCTGTCTTTAAAACAATTCTTTGTGCACTTGCTTAGATACGTGCAACACCAAAATCCAAGTGTGAATGGCTCACCATCCTAAATGTACATTACATTTACACTCGGTTCCAATGGCTCAGCAGCCTATATGTACAATTACAAAGGGTTTTGGATTAGGGACATTATAGGACATCTCACATGCTACATGGCACTTAAAAATATAAGATCAATTTTGACTATAACCATGATATGCAATCAAAATCAAATATCGTGAAATCATCATCACACAAGAAGCAATGAAGCTAGCTTTAAAATGATACATGAAATCAATCATGCAAGTTCACCCAACGCAAAGCATCAAACAATCAACATCAATGGCATATGAAGAGTAAAAATATATATTAAGAAAGTTATTAAGATTCATAGTGCTCCTCATGTCAAAAACCATAGATCAACATTCATAATCAACATTCAAAGAAGAGCTAGAAGGTAGCAAATCTTATTTGATGAGGATTAGCAAAACAAATTAAGTGGACTCCGAGTCTTAGAACTTGGGTTAGTTTAGGGCCTCAACAAGATTGTAACCATGTACAAATTGCCTCATTTATTTTGAAAACTTCATGAAAATTTCAATCTTCTCCTCCTTAGTCATGCGTGGAATATTTTTCCTTGACTTTTTTTTTAAATATATAGTAAAAATGACAATTCACTACATCTTTGATACCAACTTGTATTCTTGTACTCAAAATTAAATTTCTACTACAACTCTTAACATGACCAAAAATAAACCAATAGTAGTGTTGTCATACAAATTTTACGGTCAAAAAAGTGGTGCTAAGGAATTTTAGAATGAGTTCTCATAGGAACGTAACATGTACACATTATTTAAACTGTACAAGGGTTCCTTTCAAACCAACCTTGATGCCTTCCAAATTTTCATGCAAGTCACCATGAAGTCTACCAAATAAGATTCAAAATATTGTGCATGTGCTTTAGAAATGTTCAAACGCTAATAACACACACATTGTTTTGACATAAAAAAAAAATATAAGTATATAAGAAATTACCAGCCCTAAAATGTATCATGAATCTTTTAATAATTTTTATATAACTTCTTACCCTAACATGTCTTTTTGGCATTTTTAGACTGTTGGAAAGATCATGAAGATGTCTACAACATTTATGTTATAAATTTTTTGTGTTTCTCCATAAATATTTTCTTATATTCAAAACATTAGAAAATGAAATCTTTTGAAAAAAAAGAGAATGTTTTGTAATTTTTCCACAACTTTTTTCCTCAACCTCCATTTTTGGTGCTCTTTAGATCATTTCAAATCTCTCAAGAGATATATAACTTTGTTGATACACTAAAATTGACATGTCTACACATTTTTTTTACTTTTTAAAAGAATAAAAAAATTGCTTGACAAATATGTTGGAAGTACTGAGAGGGGGGTGAATCAGTATTTAGAGAAATTAGTATTTTTGAACTTGTACTTAAATCATATCATGTATTCAATTTATATCCCATCAGCAATGAATACTATCCAATGAACAATGAAGAATAGTATAAGAGATACACCAATACACCATGCACATTATATAAGAAGTAATCTTGTATTATTGTTCAAAGGAAGTAATGACTTCCAAAGGTAGCTACAACTTCCAAATATAAAGGGAGGATAAACCTACAAAAGGAAGATAAAATCCTCCGATATCAAGAGAGGGTTGACATCTCCATCCTTTCCCCTTCCTTCCACCCAAGAATATATGAGATATAATAAAACTTTACATTAAATTATCACCATCAACCAACGATCACATAGAACCTGATAATGCTTCTTGATACTTCTTCAACTTCTGAAATTTTTCACTTCTTGGAATACTCTGATCCTATAGATAATATTACTCAATGTATTCTCTTAAACTCCTCCAAGTTTCACTCCTTGAATCATCCCAGAAAAGGAGTTATAGAAAATGGTAGACCTTATTCAATTATGGTTTATTCATGAGAGAGAACTTGTGCAGAATTCCCCGTGCTCAATATTTAACATCAGATTCTGAAATTCATACACAGGAAACTAAATTCCATACTCTTTCCAATGCAATTGGTCTCACTTTATTTGGATTCTCTATGAATATCTTATGATTTTTTTACCTGGAACACATGTTTATGACTAGCTTCAGGACTAGTAAAAAACCCTATCTTCCACAGAGTGTATCTCCAAAATTATAGCGAATAAAGAGATGAAATTCTTACCACATGTACCTAGATATGTATTCTCAATATCCTCTAAATTTCACAATCCGAATCATTCTAGAAACAAATTTATAGTGAAAATGGTAAGATGACCTGTAAATAACATACCTTAGAACACATCACCAAAAGACTTCATCCTCCCTTGAAATTAGGCCTTCTTTACTTCAAATTTCCTCAAAAAAACGACTTATCTCTCCTTGTTCATTAATAAACTTGCGTGTGTTTAAAAAATGAATGTATAATGAGGTATATTTATACCCGTTATGTCACTTCCTTTTAACATTAGGGCTGACATGTAGTTTCTCCTTCAATTCACATTGTCATCTTCAAAAATTCATTTCTCCTCAATCGTGAGGATCCACGTGACCTTCCACATACCACCGGAAGCAGCATGACTTATACTATCCATCCATGGGTTTTGTATCTACATGTGTAATTTACTTCATGTCTATATACTTCGATCAACTCTGGGGTTAAAAATCCAATGGCTAGGGTTGACATCAAAGACAACAACCAATTTTCCAATAATCTCCCCCTTTGTCATTGATGGAAACACTCATGCTCCCCTTGTCATCATGATCCCAATTTCTCTCCCCCTTTTACATCAATGGAAAAGGTTTGGGCTGCTCCCCCTGAGTTCAATGACATAAGGTGACCTTCTTCTTTGGGGATGATCCCCTTGAACATGTGGCACTCAATAATACTTCATCCTTATTTTTGGTCTTTGGGACTTTTTCTTCCTTGGAATCCTTTTATGTGGCTTATGTCTTCTCTCTCTTCTTCATGTCTAGGATGTATATGTTGTTCAATCTTCTTGTTGCAATTGTAACCAAACTTCCTAAGTTCTTTTCTCTGATTTTACATTTTCAGGACTCAAACGTAAGAGTGTATCCTTGATCACATATTTTGCTGACACTTAGGAGATTATGCTTCAGATATTCAACCAATAGGAATTTTCTTGATTTTACATTTTCACTTCCGAGCTTTACAGTTCCTTTTCCAAGTATTTTGGTCGATGAGTCATCTCCAAATGCAACATTTCCACCGTTTTTCTTCAAGATGACAAATTTTCTTTGATCTCTGGCCATATTAGATGAGCACCCATTGTCTATGAACCATTCATATTCTTATTTTCATTCTTTAGCGACCAATGATATTTCAACAATTTTCATTGTGTGGAATTTCTTTCATTTTCCATGTTTTAGTTGGTATATGAACATTTGGCATAGGATTATCTTCCTTCATCTCTCTGCAATCTCATGCTTTGTGACCAAGATTATTGCACTTGTAGTATACAATATTTTGATCCATTAATTGGTCAAATGAATTATAATATATGTTGATAGGTCTACGAACATTTCCATATCTACTATTTGCACCATTCATGTAGCTTGCGTAGTTATTCCTTTCATTGATTCTACAATTGATTGCCTTGTGTCCAAAATTTCCACAAGTATAACAATGTCCAAGAAAGAAATTTTGATATACCTGGGAGTAAGTGATCGTCTTTGTGGTGTGGTCCATTCGGGTTCATGATCTATTATTATGTAGTTTCCTTCATAATGATTTCTTTCATACCTGATGGGAGATGATCTTCTTGATGTCTCATTCCTTCTGAATTCTATTCTTCTATCTTGTTGTTCGACTTGCTCTGGAATGTTGGTTTCATCATTTTCATCTTCCTTGTCTTGTTTTTTTGTCTTCAAACTGTCATTGTATCCTAGTCATGTCTTGTCATTTGGAGATCTTTGACTGCTAAGGATCTCATCTAATTTTTCAATGCTTTTTTCGAACTTCTTTTTGATTGTCAATAGTAGCTCCCCTTTTGTGTGATCCAATTCTGCTTTCAATTTCTCATAATCTCCTAATTTTTCCTTCAAGCTATCAATTGTCTTTTCAAGCTTGTAATTCTCTTCTTCACAACTACTCAATTCACCTTTTAGTATTATGTTTGTGTTTCTAAGCTTTCTATTTTCAGTTTCAACATGCTTCAACTTTTCAAGATTCTCATCTTCTTGTTCACTCTCTACATTGTCTTTGTGTCCCTAAAAGGAAAAAAGGTTGGTTTCTTCATTTGAATCTTCTTCAGAAATGATTTCTTCTTCTTTATAACTCTTTTGATCATCATTCTGGGTTTCTTGGGTTATCAAGAGGACTTCTCCTCCATCATTAAATTCTTCATCACTCTCATCTGAGGAGATGTCATCATCCTTGGAGTAGAAGCTCTTTTTATTGTTGAGGCTTCTCTTTTTATAGTATTATTTTTCAGCAATATGTCCTATTCTACCACAGTTAAAGCATGTTTGAGAGGAGACTTACCTTTGTATCTACCAGTTGCCTTCTGGAGCCTTCTTACGAAATTTGCTATTTCTTCATCAAGGTCATTATCCTTGTCTTTTGTATTATTTATGGCTTTAAAGGCTTCTTCATTGTTTGGTTGGTCACTTTCTGTACCTGTTCTCATTTCATATGTTATAAGGGACCTATGTAATTCATCCATTGTCATTTTGGTCAAGTCCCTAGTTTCTTCAATGGCGGAGACCTTAGCATCATACTTCAAGAGAAGTGTTCTCAACACTTTTTGTACAACCAAGGATTCATTGAGCTCTTCACCTAATCCTCTGATAGCATTAACAACTTCATCAAATATAAGAAACTAGGTTGCTATATCTTCATTTTCATCCATCTTCAAATTTTCAAATTCTTCTCTATGTTGTTGAAGCTTGACCTGCTTAACTTTTGGATCACCTTCGTAGATACTCTTGAGTTTGTCCCATACCTCTTTAGCAGTGTTTCATCCCATCACTTTGCTAGCAATGTTTGGTGCTAATGATCCTAGAATAACATGTTTGTCTTTTGAATTATAACTCATAAGATTCTTCTCATTTGGATCGGTTGGACCATTCTTTGGGATTACATAGCCATTTACAAATTAGTACCAAATGTCTAGTCCCAAATATGTTAGGTAAGTTTTCACTCTATCACTCGAGTATGCATTATTGTTTCCATCAAATCGTTGAATCCCATTTGGAATGTGCTCATGGTCATCCATCTTTTCTCGGGATTTTCCTTCAAGTGGTTAAACTATTATGAAGGCAACCTGCTCTGATACCAATTGTGGAAAATACTAAGAGGGGGGTGAATCAATATTTAGAGAAATTAGTATTTTTGAACTTGTACTTCAATCAGATCATGTATTCAATTTATATCTAATCAACAATGAAGACTATCCAATGAACAATGAATAATAGTATAAGAGATACACCAATACACCATACACATTATATAAGAAGTAATCATGTATTATTGTTCAAAAGAAGTAATGAGTTCCAAAGGTAGCTACAGTTTCCAAATATAAAGGTATGGATAAACCTCCAAAAGGAAGATACAATCCTCCAATATCAAGAGAGGGTTGACCTCTCCATCCTTTCCCCTTCCTTCCACCCAAGAATATATGAGAGATAATAAAATTTTACATTAAATTATCACCATCAACCAACCATCACAGAGAACCTGATAATGCTTCTTGAGACTTCTTCAACTTCTGAAATTCTTCACTTCTTGGAATAATTTGATCCTGTAGATAATATTACTCAATGTATTCTCTGAAAATCCTCCAAGTTACACTCCTCGAATCCTCCTAGAAAAGGAGTTATATAAAATGGTAGACCTTATTCAATTCTAGTTTATTCAGGAGATCGAACTTGTACAGAATGCCCCGTGCTCAATATTTAACATCAGATTCTGAAATTTGTACATAGGAACTATAGTCTGTACTCTTTTCAATGAAATAGGTCTCACTTCATTTAGATTCTTTATGAAGATGTTATGATTTTTTTTACCTGGAACACCTACTTATGACTAGCTTCAGGACTAGTCAGAAACTATATCTTCCACAGAGTGTATCTCCAACATTTTAGCGAATAAATAGCTGAAATGTTTACCACATGTACCTAGATATGTCTTCTCCATAGGCTCCTAATTTCACCATTTGAATCGTTCTAGAAACAAAATTATAGCAAAAATGGTAAGATGACTTGTAAATAACATACCTTAGAACACATCACCAAAAGACTTCATCCTCCCTTGAAATCCAGCCTTCTTTACTTGCGATTTCCTCAAAAATTCGACTTATATCTCCTTGTTCATTAATAAAATTATGTTTGTTTAAAAAATGAATGTATAATGAGATGTATTTATACCCTTTATGTCACTTCCTTTTAACATTAGGGATGACATGTAGTTTCTGCTTCAATTCACATTGTCATCTTCAAAAATCCATTTCTCCTCAATCGTGAGGATCCATGTGATGTGACACATACAATTAGAAGAGGAATGAATTATACTATCCATCCATGGGTTTTGTATATGCATGTGTAATTTCCTTCATGTCTATCTACTTCGATCAACTGTGGGATCCAAAAGCCAATGGCTAGGGTTGACATCAATGACAACAACCAATCTTCCAACAATATCTCCCTTTTTCATTGATGGAAACAATCATGGTCCCCATGTCATCATGATCCCAATTTCTCTGCCCCTTTGAAATCAATGGCAAAGGGTGGGGCTGCTCCCCCTGATTTCAATGGCATAAGGTGACCTTCTTCTTTGGGGTTGTTCCCCCTGAACATGGGCACTCAATAATACTTCATCCTTATTTTTGGTATTTGGAACTTTTTCTTCTGTGGAATCCTTTTGTGTGGCTTATGTCTTCTCTCTCCTTTTCATGTCTAGGATGTATATGTTGTTTGGTATTCTTGTTGTAGTTGCAACCAATATTCCTGAGTTCTTTTCTCTTATTTTACATTTTCGGGAGTCAAACGTAAGAGTATATCCTTGATCACATATTTTGTTGACATTGAGGATATTATGCTTCAGATATTCAACCAATAGGACTTTTCCTACTTTTACATTTTCACTTCAAACTTTAAAGTTCCTTTTCCAAGTATTTTGGTAGATGAGTCATCTCCAAATGCAACATTTCCACCCTTTTTCTTCAAGCTAACAAATTTTCTTTGATCTTCGTTCATATGAGATGAACACCCACTGTCTATGAACCATTCATATTCTTATTTGCATTCTTTAGTGACTAATGTTATTCAACAATTTTCATTGTGTGAAATTTATTTCATTTTCCATGCTGTAGTTGGTATAGGGACATTTGGCATAGGATTATCTTTCTTCATCTCTCTGCAATCTTGTGCTTTGTGATCAAGATTATTGCACTTGTAGTATACAATATTTTGATACATTAATGGGTCAAATGGATTATGTTTTTTGTTGACGGGTCTACGAACATTTCCATATCTATTATTTGCACCATTCATGTATCTTGTGTAGCTATTCCTTTCATTGATTCTGCAATTGATTTCCTTGTTCCCAAAATTTCCACAAGTATAACAATGTCCAAGAAATAAATTTTGATACCTGGGAGTAAGTGATTTTCTTTGTGGTGTGGTCCATCTAGGTTCACGATCTATTCTTCTGTAGTTTCCTTCATAATGATTGATTTCATACCTTATGGGAGACGATCTTCTTGATGTCTCATTCCTTCTGAATTCTAGTCTTCTATATTGTTGTTCAACTTCCTCTGGAGTGTTGGTTTCATCATTTTCATCTTCCTTCTATTGTTTTGTTGTCTTCAAACTGTCATTGTATCCTAGTCCTATCTTGTCGTTTGGAGATCTTTGACTGCTAAGGATCTCATCTAATTTTTCAGTGCTTTTTTCAGACTTCTTCAACTTTTCTATTGTCAATAGTAGCTCCCCTTTTGTGTGATCCAATTATGCTTTCAATTTCTCATAATCTTATAATTGTTCCTTCAATTTCTCACCTTTTAGTATTATGTTTGTGTTTCTAAGATTGATATTTTAAGTTTCAACATGCTTCAACTTTTCAAGATTCTCATCTTCTTGTCCACTCTCTACATTGTCTTTGTATCCCAAAAAGGAATCAAGGTTGGTTTCTTCATCTAAATCTTCTTCAGAAATGATTTTTTCTTATCCGAAACTCTTGTGATCATCATCTTGGGTTTCTTGGGTTATGAAGAGGACCTCTCCTCCATCATTATATTCTTCATCACTCTCATCTAAAGAGAAGTCATCATCCTTGGAGTATAAGATCTTTTTATTGTTGAGACTTCTCTTTTTATAGTAGTATTTTTCAGCAATATGTCTTATTCTAGCACAGTTAAATCATTTGATAGGATACTTACCTTTGTATCTATCAGTTCCCTTCTAGAGCCTTCTTACAAAATTTTCTATTTCTTCATCAAGGTCATTATCCTTGTCTTTTGTCTTATTTAAGTATTTAAAGGCTGCTTCATTGTTTGGCTGGTAACTTTTTGCACATGTCCTCATTTCATATGCTATAAGAGACCCATGTAATTCATCCATTGTCATTTTGGTCAAGTCCCTAGTTTCTTCAATGGAGGAGACCTTAGCATCATACTTCAAGAGAAGTGATCTCAACACTTTTTGTACAACCAAGGATTCATTGAGATCTTCACCTAATCCTATGATAGCATTAACAACTTCATAAACTCTAAGAAAATAGGTTGCAATATCTTCATTTTCATCCATCTTCAAATTTTCAAATTCTGCTCTATGTCGTTGAAGCTTGACCTGCTTAACTTTTGGATCACCTTCATAGATACTCTTGAGTTTTTCCCATACCTCTTTAGCAGTGTTGCATCCCATCACTTTGCTAGCAATGGTTGGTGCCAATGCTCCTAGAATAACATGTTTGGATTTTGAATTACAACTCATAAGCTTCTTCTCATTTGGATCGGTTGGAGCATTCTTTGGGATTACATATCCATTTACAACTGAGTACCAAATGTCTACTCCTAAAGTTGTTATGTAAGTTTTCACTCTATCACTCAAGTAAGCATAATTTCTTCCATAAAATCATTGAATCCCATTTGGAATGTGCTCATGGTCATCCATCTCTGCTCAAGATTTTCCTTCCAGTGGTTAAACTATTCTGAAGGCAACCTGCTCTGATACCAATTGTTGGAAATATTGAGAGGGGGGTGAATCAGTATTTAGAGAAATTAGTATTTTTGAACTTGTAATTCAATCAGATCATGTATTCAATTTATATATAATCAGCAATGAATATTATCCAATGAACAATGAAGAATAGTATAAGAGATACACCATGCACATTATATAAGAAGTAATCATGTATTATTGTTCAAAGGAAGTAATGACTTCCAAAGGTAGCTACAGCTTCCAAATATAAAGGGAGGGATAAACCTCCAAAAGGAAGATACAATCCTCCAATATCAAGAGAGGGTTGACCTCTCCATCCTTACCCCTTCCTTCCACCTAAAAATATACGAGATATAATAAAACTTTACATTAAATTATCACCATCAATCAACCATCACATAGAACCTGATAATGCTTCATGAGACTTCTACAACTTCTGCCATTCTTCACTTCTTGGAATACTTTGATCCTGTAGATAATATTACTCGATGTATTCTCAGAAACTCCTCCAAGATTCACTCCTTGAATCCTCCCAAAAAAGGAGATATAGAAAATGGTAGACCTTATTCAATTCTAGATTATTCAGGAGAGAGAACTTGTATAGAATGCCCCATGTTCAATATTTAACATCAGATTTTGAAATTCGTACACAGGAACTACATTTCTTACTCTTTCTAATGCAATTTTTCTCACTTCATTTGGATTCTCTATGAATACGTTATGATTGTTTTACCTGAAACAATTGTTTACGACTAGCTTCAGGACTAGTAAAAACCCTATATTCCACAGAGTGTATCTCCAAAATTATAGTGAATAAAGAGCTGAAATTTTTACCACATGTACCTAGATATGTTTTCTCAATAGCTTCCAAATTTCACCATATGAATCGTTCTAGAAACAAAGTTATAGCAAAAATGGTAAGATGACCTGTAAATAACATACCTTAGAACACATCACCAAAAGACTTCATCCTCCCTTGAAATTCGGCCTTCTTTACTTCAGATTTCCTCAGAAATCCGAATTATATATCCTTGTTCATTAATAAACTTGTGTGTTTAAAAAATGAATGTATAATGAGATGTATTTATACCCTTTATGTCACCTCCTTTTAACATTAGGGCCGACATGTAGTTTATGCTTCAATTCACATTGTCATCTTCAAAAATTCATTTATCCTCAATCGTGAGGATCCACGTGACGTGCCACATACCACTGGAAGCGACATGACATATACTATCCATCCATGGGTGTTGTATCTACATTTTCAATTTCCTTCATGCCTATCTACTTCAATCAACTGTGGGGTCCAAAATCCAATGTCTAGGGTTAACATCAATGACAACAACCAATCCTCCAACAAAATATGATATAGTTGTGAAGGTACTAATTTGTTATGTAACCATTTGAAATTAAAATATAAAATTTAATAATGTATTACTCCCTTAAAGATGTTTCTCAAGGACCTTTGTACTCCTTGATGAGGCCTTAAACACCTACATATCCTATAGAGAGAATGTATAGTCTTTGGCAGGAATATGACCATCATTATGAGGTTTTTTTCATCATGTATGGATCTCAATACCTTCACCATGGTTGGGTAAGGAAAACAAGGGCATTAGGTCCTAAGTGAAGCTTCTAAGGCCCATGGGATAGGTATAAAGTCTTGAGCCATGGTATAGGTCGTCTAATCGAGATATTTAACCTCTAAATGGGATATGATTTCCATTAAGAGTTTTTTTCACTCCAACGATGGGTATCATGGACCTAATCATGGTATGGGGAGTAAATCAAAGGCCTTGGGACCTTAAATGAAGATACTTAGGCTATGGGCCATGACCAAGACCTCGAACCACCACATAATCCCCCTTTAAGGGATATTTGGCCTCCAACAGTAGGGTGCTCTTAGGAGATTTTCTACATGAGGGATGAATCTCAAGGAATTGATCATTATAGAAGGTGAGTGGAATGGGTGTGCATGAACAAGGCCTTAAACAACTACATAGGCCTACAAAGGAGATATTTGAACTCCAAATCAAATATGAGCACCATTGGGAGGTTTTAGACTCCATGGATGGGTCTTGAGTTATTGATCGTGGTTGGTAGAGGAAAGCAAGGACCTTAGGCCATTAATGGATATCTAGGGCTCATGGGCCATGAACATGACCTCAAAAACACAACACATGCCCTTTAGAGGTGATGTTTTGTCTCCAAGTGGAATATGGGTGCTATTATGAGGTATTATGTACTAGGGATGGGTATCAAGTCCTTAAGTATGGTCAAGGGAGGAAAAAAATGATATTAGGCCCTATATTAAACTTGCAAGTACCAAGGACCATGAATAGGGTTAAAACCAAAAAAAATATCCTCAATATGGGATCATCTTCCTTTAATTGAGGTAGGGTGTCATTAAAATATTTTTCACACCAGGCAAAGATGTCAAGGCGTTAGCCATATTTAAATTAACAAATAAAAAAACAATTGTGTAGAAATGTCTAAACTTTAAAACATGAAAGATGTATATCTCAAATATATTTTCATAAAACTCATCCTTAGTGCATAAAACCTAATAATGGCTTATTGTAACAAGTGTTGCATAGCAGCTTAGTCCCTGCCGCATAAGTTTGTAATTAAAAACATATAAAAACACAGTATATTCATAATAGATATAATTGAATCACAACGAGTTTGAAGAATTTGAAATTGAAAACATATAAAACACAGTATATTATTTAATTCTTAATAGGTATAACTGAATCACAATGAGTTTGAATTTAAAATTTTGAAATTGAAATGGTATGATTTCATTTGTAATAGGTATGATTGAATCACAATGAGAAAAAGGTATAGGGTAGGAAAATATTTGAATGGAAGAATCCTTGCCAATAACATACATGTGTTGGTAGGCCAATGTCCATGTAGAGGTGAGGAGATGTCTAGTGGGTGTAAAGTGTTTGGGGTTGGAGTGAGTAGTGACTTGTAATCCATGATCCATTCATATATCTATCTCTACCAATAACTAGCTATAATGGGGTGACGAGTGAAGTACACTAAGACAATTTTTGCTGACTGGAGGAGTGAGGTCTTGTCTCAGTTAACATTGGCTCTTTATAAACAAAGCATGAAGCTTTATGTAGAATTTAGAATTCATGGACATCTCTCAATGCATGTAGATGAATTATAAAAATAAAGTGCAACGAGACGAAAAGAGGATTGAATTGACGCGTGAAAAATTTGGCATGGCGTTGCACGAGTATCTTATTTTCACATTTTCTATTACCTAACTTATTTTGTCGATGATTTCTTATTATTTTAATGCATTCCATGCATAAATACAATCTGTGAAAAAATGATGTTATCTCTTGAAACAAACATAGCTTCAAGGGGTTGCATTGACACCTATGAATCTAGCACAAGATATGAAATAAAAGTAATTTAATATTAGAACGATTCAAAAATATAAATTAGCAACTAATAAAAATACAAATATCATCCATGATAAAGAATCTAATTGTTTATTTTCAATCTAATTGTTTAATATTAACAATCTCTTTGTGCTTATAAAGAAGTTTTTCAACTTCCAAGAAATTTTAATTAATAAATAGATTATATATATAGATATATATATCGTCCAGCAACCCAACATCACAACACATCCAAGCAACCCAAGACAATGACTAGTAAGTACCCCCTCACATTAATAGTTAACCTACACTTCTTTTTTTTCTAAGTTCAAGAGGCTTATAACATCATCATAATAACAATATGCTTCAATTCAAGTAGCAATCTTCCTTGATAGTCTATATTGTATTGATAGTCTTAGTCTATATTGTGTTAATAGTCTTAGTCTATATTGTCTATGCATTATTCCAAAAATAGCATGTAAATAATTTATTAATTTATTTAGTTACTCTAGCCCTAGAACATCAATATATGGTATTATATCCTAGTTCCTCTTCACATTGTTTTTCCTTGGGTATTCCATTATGTATCCTATATAATGCAAAATCATAAAAATGAATCATGGAAAACCTATCTTTCTAGACGATTAAAGCTCCAGTAATGTGGAACTTACGCTATCTAATAGCTTAAGGTGATTAAAATGTAATTAAATAAACAATTAACAACTTCGTACAAAAAAATTAAAACTACAAACATTTATTCGGAATGTTAGTTGCCTAATTATTTCTCTCCCGTGAATGTGAAACTTATGCTATGTGATTAAAGATGCAATTAACAACTTTGTGCAACAAAATTGAGTTCAAGGTATTCCACAAGTCCATATGATTACAGATCCAATGAACAATAATTGTAAGGATCTTGGAGTCCGTTTAATTTAACGTGCAACTTATTAATCCTCACTATGACTCTTCTACAACAATTCAACAATTGATCTAGACAATTATGGTGATTGTTAGAATGGAATCTCGACGAAGAATATTGTCAGCGATCACCAAAGCCAATTTGAAACAATACCTCAAAATTATGAAATAGGCTAGTACAATCCATGTTGAATGGAGATTAAATATCATTGGAAGTTTAAAGCATTAAGATTCGTTGTTCAAAATTAAGCACAATTCATGATAAATATGCACCGAAATTGCATTATGGCCCAAAGTTCTTGGTAAAACTATCCATGCTTTCATTAAAATGGATTAATGAAGTATCAGGAATAATGCAGATAACAAAACATATTACACTCTGCTAACCTTCACAATATTAATTCACAGATTCTCATATTTGTATTCCTAAATGATGCATAGAAGTCACATCAAAACAGTTTATATCTACAAACCATAAACATCGCTAGAGAATAGAACAAAACACCAATTGATTCAACTAGACTTCAAAGCACAGAAGCCTTTAACTAAAACACTAACATAGACATTGCTAATAGAATTCAACAAAAACCTCAAAGCTTAAGATCAAGCGTTGAACACTGGACTCCTTCATAGTGTTTTTTTAAATATGAACTCAAAACATAGCATGAAATCTAGCTTGAGCTAAGATGCATAGATTCTACTAACACATTTAAACCTCGTGTGAATTGAGAACTTACACACAATTCTCTCATAATAACTTATGATAAAAATGATGAAAATTGAAAAAATGAACTTATGACCCGCAAGCAGCTTGTAGATTCAACCGACTAGACTATAATGAGAGTGACCAAATTGATGAAAATTGAAAAAAGGACCTTATGATCCGCAAGAAACTTGTAGATTCGACCAACTGACAATTTTTCTATAGCAAGAAATAAAATATATTGGAATACACAACAAATTGTACTAAAATTGCAGCTTAACGAAATGTGGGTATGTAATTTTTCAAAAAATCATAGAGATGTATGGAAAAGGTGAAATATTTACCAAGAATAAACTTACTTTGATCAGGATTGCACTCGAACAGAGGCTAGGGAGATGACGCGGAGACGTCGGTGGTTTGATTTGTCTTAGGATCCATAGAGCGTGCAATTGGTGTCTCCATGTCAAGGGAAGAGCAGTTGGTGTCTCCATGTCTAGGGAAGAGTGGTTGAAGAAACACCTCCAACCACCACAAGAGCATCGCCATAACTAGGAACTTGTAGAAGAAAACAAGGTCAAAGTGCCAACTAAGGCAGAACTCCAAAGTGGTTAGGGATGTGAAGGGTGCAAGTGCAAAATGATTACCGTACAACCAAATTCAAGCCAAATTTTTAGTAAAAAAGAGGATACGTTTCTCAGCATGCATCTTCAAGACAACGGGCTCAGACGCCATGGATTTGCACCAAAAATCACCACAATAAAACCCCTAATTATCATCCTCTAGCTATGAAGAAACTACAAACACTGAAACACTACTTTCTTACTAACAACCCTTCAAGTTGTTATCGCCATCAAATTTTTTGTGTGAAATCAAGATTTCAAGACTTAGCGAGGTGCTAAGCCGGTTTGGAAGCCTGACAAACTCGAGAAGGGGGTAAATCTAGCAAGAAGAGACTAAGTCTAGTGGGGGCGCTAAGGTGATGGGACCCGATACGTTGCAGATCGCGAGCACTCCAAATCGACGGTGGAGGATCATTTTGGGGGGAGAAGTTGCATGGAGGATAATTTCAGAAAGCGGGTCGAAATCTAAACTGTGGTTTTCAGTCGGGACCATGTGGTGCCACCGGGTGCATTTCTGGGTGAGAAGCGAGTTGCCCCAAACCACTTCATCGCGCCCCCGAAAATTGGAAAAGTATATAAAGGACATTTATCATGTATTTTATTATTATTTCAAAAGACTAGACCATTTGAAACTTGGCGCGGCCACCTTCATTCGACTACAGTTCAACAATACGCCAGTGCACGCCATTTCTGCTCATTACCAGGTATTTTTTATCACCACCATGGACCCTATCATAACTTCAGTAACAAAGCCAAACCTTGTGTCGAATGAAGAATCCCTAATTTACCGAGATTCAGACGCTTTCGACACCGAAATCACCATTTTTCCCATCTTTGTGTCCAGAAGCAATCTGTCTGATAATGTAGGAAGGCGTATACCATTCCTTGAAGCAGTTTAGGCCACCATAGTCCCTTATGTTGTCGAAGTCGCTTTCCATTTTCCCGAATTCATAGGTTGGTGCGTAGAGCAGTATTCACATGAAGAAAAAGTCGTCGTAAATAAACAGGGGTTTGAGGTCATGTGTAGGGTAGAAAGTCTATCAATTCGAGATGCCCTCGGTATACCAGAGTCTTTCTCCGCAGTGTCTGAACCTTTCAATGAAGAAAAACTAATTAGGGTATATAGAGAGTGTCCATTAGAAGTCAGAGATCTGTTTTTACAGGCAATTGTCAAACCAGAACATCTTTCAGAAAGTCTGTCTTTGCCAATGAATGTGAGTATAATGGTTATTGAGGTCCAATGGGCCTGTTCCATGTTGAGTCAAATTTTAGGTCTAGATAATGACAAACATGTGGTCGAGGTCATGCTAGGTTTCCTGTTGACATTTTTTCAGTCAGAGTATGGTATCCCAATCCGTATCAGTTTGGTTAATCCATAGCTGATAATATCCATAAACAACTAGTGAATTTTCGCTCTCTAGGGAGTTTCAGATATTACACCTATTTGCTGAAGATTTTGCTGGAAACCAATAAAAGAGAATTTTCTAAAGAAACATTTATATCAACTGAATGTAAGAGGATTACATTGCCCATCTTCATCAACAAAGTTATGTCCAGGGTTTACAGTTTGATTTTCAACACCAACCTACCTAGAGTTTTGGATGACATGAGGAGCTATCTGCAACCAAATCTAGAAAACATAGTGGGGGACTGGGTATTGTTCATGCATTCAACAATAATCTGGGTTTATGGTTGTCATGAATCCCCTATCTATTGCCTATTTTTCTGACCCCTAGAGTCTTTTCCCTTGAATTCATCAGGCAAAGAATCATATATGAGACAGAGCATTTCCTAAAGTTGTGCAAAGCATCCAACCTCAAGTTCCCTTTTATCATTGGCCCTTTCATTGTCAAAGCCATATCTTGTTTATCTCAGATTCAAGCAAAGCTAAAAGAGTTTGTATTTTCACAGCTATAGGGAAGATGATATGATCCACATCAAATCATATCCAAGAGAATATTGATGAACAAATAGACCCCTTATGATCATGAACATTTTGAGGGTTTTGATAAGCTGGCAAACCTAGAAGTCTATACTGATATGCAAGAAATCCTACAACCAACTCAAACACAACAAGTGGAGGCAACCCTGCAACAAAGTCAAACACAACAAACTCCTCATAAACTGATATTCAAAATTCCCAAGGTAAGTGTTTACAGCAAGAGAAGCAGTTCAGAGGCCATGGGCACCAGTGATCAGAAGACTGCTCCTAAGAAGATGAAGATTAGACGGTCTCCACAGATAGTGGATTTAGAGGAGGAAGAGTCTAAAGAACAAGTAAATATAGATATGGTGGAGAGTGGTACTAGCATTGTAGAAGTTGAAAAGGGAATCAAACTCCAAAGTGAAGGCAACTCAAGAACCTTTAGCAGTAAAAAACACATCTTTGATAAAACATCTAGGGCAGCTTATCAATCTAAAGAAGATTTGGAAAAACAGTATGCTAAGAAAAGAAACATGGCCCAGGGTGAGATGAGGGAGTTATCCCCTGAAGTGGAAAAGATTTCTCAGCACAAGTCTTTTCTGTTCACAGTAAGGGATATTGGGAAGAGAAACTCTAACATTGCAGTTGCAAATGAAGACAAAGTATCTGAGATAAAGATAAAGTATGACAACATCAGTGCTCTAGACAAGGTCAAATTCCATAAGAACACCAGCTATATGTTGTGTTCTGATTACCTGAGTTTAAGCTTGAAGAATTCCAAGGTGTCATCTTATGCAATGAAATTGGAAGGGCAGTTGAGGCAAGAAAAAGCATATAGTAGAGCTTGGCAGACTCAAGTCAAGAGGCTGGAATCTGAAGGCCCCCAAGTGGTGAAATCCTCATTGGATGAGAAGGACAAATTGATTCAAAGTTTGAAGAAGAAACTGAAAATGTCTACCACAGAGCATCCACAAACAACATAATTGGTTTCTTTAGAATAGGAAAAAGAAGCATTTCGACAAAGAGGCATTGGACTACAAAGCTAGGGTGTTGCAGCTAGAGCAAGAAAAGATGAAATGGTCACAAGAGAAAATGGAATTATTGAACAGAGTTGTAGTTGTACCTCCCACTACAGAAGCTAGGCCAAACACTAAAGGACTTGTCCAAGCTATGTCACAAGTTAGCCTAAAAGAAGGGGAAATCAAAGAGCTAAAAGGGAGCATAGAGAAATTGAAGCAAGAGATACAAGCAAAGGATGAAAGAATGGCTCAATTTCAAAAGGTGAATCAAGCCTTGCAGGAAAGGATATATAAGTTGAAGATGAGATTAAGAGGAAAAGGCCTGTTGCAGGGAGCCAAGCATATCATCTGGGATTCTATAGCTGTTGAAGTTTCCAAGTTCAGAGTGAATTTGAATTTCATCAATGATAAAGACAACATAGCCATCACAGCCAGAAGGATGCGCACTGTTGTGAATGAGACTTTAGCAAAGAAACCATCAGAGTGGACCCAAAATGCCATAAACCTGCTCAACTCCATCCCTACTGCAAAATTTCAAACCATTGGAGTCAAAGATAGAACTACATTGATCATCTGGGCCAGGAGAGTTATTGCTAAACATAACTGCTGAAATTAGTCCAAACCAAGGCAACACAGATGAAGTAAAATGTGCAAGAATTCAAGGATCTGTTTGAAGAATTGTTTATTAAAGGCCTCCCACCATTTTGGGATGGAAAAGGAAAAATATATGATCAGGAAGAATACAACGCTCGTCTCACTCAGTGTAGAATGAATCACTCCAAGTTTGAACACCTGGAGGAAAACCTGAAAGGAGCAACCTTGGTTGAACATCTGATTACAGATTTTGAGATTCTGAATCAGTTCAAAACAATGAAAATTGGACTACTAGTCATGACATATACCCCCCGCATTGACCTGAAGATCCTAATCAAAGAAATGATGGATTATGATATCCCTTATGACTTGCAATGGAAGCAGATAGTACGGATGGGTAAGACAAAGTGCAGTTTTCCAGGGTCCAGTTAATGATGTCCAGGTATCACTGAAGATGGTTGACCACGTGGAAGAGCAGAGCAGAGCAAGTGGAGAGGAAAGAAACTGAAGCGTCAAAGGAATCAGAAGTCAAATCATGAAACGTTTTCTTGCCAAATTATTGTAATCGGTTTCAAACCAAAGGAGCTCAAATTGTATAAATGTTAGGGGTTCCAAATGTATTAGTGTTGGCAGAAGTGCAAGGGCACGGTTTTAGTTGTTCAGAACTTAATTTGTAATTTTCTGAAGCTGAATTGAATACACATGAACAAGTCTTGAAGTTTCCATGAAAAGACTCTAATGGTGGTGATCTGAGTTTTGTCTCCTCTCTTTGTATGTATTTCTTGTATTTCTGATTTCATTTTCACTGTCTTCTTCTTAAATTGGATAGCCAAAGGCCCAGAATTCATCTTGTGATGCTCTCGGATAAAGCAATTTAAACTGTGTTAAGTTCTTCCTAACTAATTCAGAATTCATTTATTTAATGCTCTGATGCAGTTGTATGTTTTCTTTTCTTCCTACACTCTGCAAATTTACAAATTGTAAATCAGATTTATCGCCTCATTTAGCCTTTATCCTTTAGAGAGTTCTACTGGCCAGTCAGTGTTTTCATTCATTTTCATAAGTTTGACTCCATAGCCTAAGTGTCCCTACCCTTCCTTACCAACAAATTTATAAAAAACCCCCCAAAACAACAAAACCTAGCCATTGATTTTCAAAGAAACACCAAGTGACACGAGAGAGCCCTCTCTGAGTTGAGCCGGCTAGTACCCAGCTCTAAAGTTGGTTTGTAGGTTACCTCTATCGTTTGTTTTATCAGTTGAACAAATTTACAGAGTGCTAACACAAGTCGTCATTACGAAGCCGACTGACACAGGCATTCTCTAGAGCTTGAGCTTCAAGTGAACCACAAAACTGCTAACAGGCTACGAATATTTTCATGAAGGACGTTATGATCTACAGGATGGAAAATTGAGTCATACAAGATAACTAGAGTTCCTAATAAACAAACATTTCTTCATTTATGTTAGTAAGCATGTGCAGACCTCTCAGACATAGTCAGTGAAAAATCAAATTTTCTATCTCAGAGTTCTCTGAGATAAACCGTTGATGTAGTATTCTGTGCAGACCTCCCAAGCTTAGTCTGCTTGAAATCAGATTTGTGTTCATAAAGTTCATAAAGTAATAAAATGGTACATTAATGATGTAATGATACATTGATGTATTGTATTAAGGTAATGTATAAATTTAAATATTAATTTATATTAATATATAAAGTAACTTATTAATAGAATAATACATTAATAATGTAATGTATTAATTAATATATACATTAATGTATAATGTAAAGTATATTAATTAATTTATACATTAATACAATAAATATAATATTAATAATGTATTTATTAATAATATTAAACACAAAGATATAAATATTTATATTTATATTAAAACATAAATATTGATATTAAAACATTAATATTACATAATTAATACATTAAAAAATACCAATAAATTATTAAAATATTAATACCTTAATAAATACATCATTAAAGTATTAATACATTAATAATAAATAATTAAAGTATTAATTAGTTAATACATTAATAATGCATTATTAAAGTATTAATACATTAATAATGCATTATTAAAGTATTAATACATTAATAATGTAACATATAATGTAAAGTATTTATTAATTAATACATTAAATACATTATTAACATTAAGTATTAATACATTAATTAACATTAAGTAACATATATTATTAATTAATACATTAAGTAACATTAAGTATTAATTAATTTATACATTAATTAGTTTATACATTTAATACATTATTAATACACTAAAATATTAATATTATTACTTTTAATAAAACATAAATATTGATATTAAAAAAATAATTTTAAAGAATTGATACATTAAAAAGGTATCAAAACTTTAGTAATACATTATTAAAGTATTAATACCTTAATAAATACATTATTAAAGTAAAAATACATTATTAAAGTAATAATACATTAATACATTATTAAAATATCAATACATTAATGCAATAATTTACAATGACCATGTTTCAGAATGGTTGGCCATGATCATGGATGACTTTAGTAAAACTTTTTTGACTTTGGGAAGGAAAGGTTCACTATGTTTGACATGGTTAATTATGGTTGACCATGACCATGGTTAACTTCCATAGACCTTCATCGTGGTTAACTTCTGTAGACCTTCACTATGGTTGACGTTTACTATGGATGAACTTCATTATGGTTGAACTTGGTTGACCATGACCATAGTTGACTTCGATTGACCATGGTTGACAATGGTTAACCATGTTTGGCAGTGGTTGTCCATAAATGATCATGGTTAGTCATGACCATAGTTGACCAAGACTACGGATGGCATTCAGATAGTGAAATTTGGAAGTGTTTGTTACATTATGACGACATGATATTCATGTAACATTGTGACAATGAAGCTATGTTGATGACATTGTGATGACGAGGCTATGTTCGTCAAATTGCGACGACAAGATATTTGCATCACAATATGATGACAAGATATTTGCATCACATTCCAATGACGGGGCTATGTTCATCACATTGCGATGACATTCTATTTTTTGTCACATATTGACGACGATGGCGATATTGGGATGAGGGTTTTAGGTTCATCACATTGCAATGACAGGTCATTTAAGTAAATATTGGCAATGTGGTGAACATAAATGTCATATGTTCATTGTAGAAATTTGTTGACTTTGGAAAGGAAAGGTTCACTATGGTTGACATGGTTAATTATGCTTGACCATGGCCATTGTTAACTTCCATAAACCTTCAACATGGTTAACTTTAGTAGACCTTCACTATGTTTGACGTTCACTATGGATGACCTTCACTATTGTTGACCTTGGTTGACCATGACCACGGTTCACTGTGGTTGACTATGGTTGACAATGGTTAACCAAGTTTGACAGTTGTATTCCATAGGTGACCATGGTTGGCGATGACCATAGTTGACCAAGACAATGGGGCGATGTTCATCACAGAGTGATGACAGGACATTGTTTTTCACATTATGACGATAGGATATTTATGTCATAGACGGTGAGGATATGTTCATCACATTAGGATGATGAGGTTTTGCTCATCACATTGCAACAATATGGTTATTTTCATCACATTGTGATGACGAGGTCATGTTCATCACATTGCGACAATATGGTTATATTCATCAAATTGTGACAATATGGTTATGACAAGACATGCTCGTCACATTACGAAAAATATTGTTATGGCGACTCATGTTCTTCACATCGCGACAATATCGTTGTGTTCGTCACATTGTGACAATATGGTTATGGGCAACCATGTTCAACCATTGTCAACCATGGTCAACCATGGTCATGGTCAATTGTCACATTGTCAATATGATTATGGCCAACCATTGTCAACCATAGTCAACCATGGTCAATTGTCATGGTCAATATCATTGTGTTCGTCACATTGTGACAATATGGATATGGCCAACCATGTTCAACCATTCTCAACCATGTTCAACCATAGTCAACCATGGTCATGGTCAATCAAGGTCAACCATATTTATGTTCATCACATTGCGACAATATGATTATATTCGTCACATCGTATGTTCAACGTATAAGGCCAGTTTCGTATGTCATTTTTTCACATTATGACGATAGGATATTTGTGTCACAGACGGTGAGGATATGTTCATCACATTAGGATGACAAGGTTCTATTCATCACATTGCAACAATATGGTTATTCTCATCACATTGTGATGACGAGTTTATGTTCATCACATTGTGACAATATGGTTATGGCCAGTCATGTTCGTCACATTGTGACAATATTGTTACTTAATAAATTTAAAAATATATTAATACATTACACTATTAATTGAACCATTTTCACTATTAGTATATTAATTG
>ML779789.1:984738-1005725 GCA_009831015.1 Picea engelmannii
CACTTGATGGAGTGAGATCACGGTCCCTACAATGTCTGACATGCAGTGTCGTATTTCTCCACAATCACAAATTCTATAGTCTACAATTCAATTGAAAACAAATAGAAATACATCACAATAATAAATTTCTAGTGATCCAAAACTATCCACATTACTCAAACCAAATTGAACAAAGATAAAAAAATCCCTTTATTCATTCATAAATTTCATATTTACTAATTCATAAACTTAATATTTATGATTGTATTTCTTGACTTCTGAACTTACAACTACTTTAACTATTCAAATTTAAAATTTAAAAAACAATGCTAAATAGTTCAAATTAACTCTAAATATAATAATATAATATAATTTGTATCCATATACAACCAAAACTTTAACTATTCAAATTTAAAAAACAATGCTAAATAGTTTAAAAGCATTCCAAATATAATAATATAACAAAATTTGTATCCATATACCACCAAAATCATAAATCAAGATAAAAAATATCCCTATACAATTAAAATGAATCGAAATGATATACAGATATTGAATTTACATTTCAAAATTGCCATTGCCATAGATTCACTAAGAACAAAACAGTATTTCAGTATCTTACAATTTTTTTAATAATAAAAAATTGAAAGTACCTATGATGCTTTGCATGCACTTGCTGGTCGCATTCATACTCTTCATCCCACCATGAAAAGTTAAACACATTTATATTGAATATTGAAATTTCTAAAATAAGTAATTTTTATAAATTTTATATGGTGATAGGTTATTTGACTAATTAGGGGTGGGAGTAATGAGATTTCATGTATGCAATTAATTTCATAGGCCACTTGATTAACTGGGTTCAAGTAATAATTAATGTTGTATGTATTTTTATTAGGTAGTTGAGTTCACAGTCAAATGTCTTGGGATGGGTGCAAATTATTTTAATTCTTAAATTTGCAATAATTGTCTCACATAGTGCTATGTAGAACCACTTGTTAGTGTTGTGTGTAAAGAGAATGGTAATAAATTCTCAAGAAGTAGTGTTCAAGTATTACTATGACATCTTATAACATCTTCGGAGGTAGTATTCAGATATTATGTAGTAGTGTTCACATATTATTACCATCACATATTATGTAGTAGTGTTCACATATTACTTTGACATCTCATGAAGTAGAGTTCAACTATTTCTATGCCATCTCCCTAAGTAGTGTTTTAAAGTTGAAAATAGTTAGTTGAGTTTAGGGTGGTAGTTCATAGCAAAGTTTATGGGCCAAGTAAACTATGCACCCATTTCAAGGCATTTGAGCATGAGTTGTTCCTAATTGTGCACCTCAAATGCCTTGGAATGGGTGCACATTAGGCTAATTCATAAATTTCAAACTTGCAATAATGGTCTCAAGTAGTGCTATCTTGTCAAACGTGTTAATGTTGTGTAAAGAGAATGGTAATTAATTCTTAAGTAGTGATATCTTATCTGAAATGTTAATGTTGTGTAAAGAGAATCCAATGTTAATTAATTCTCACTAAATAATGTTCAAGTATTACTATGACATTCTATAACATTTTTAAAAGTATTATTCACATATTACCATGACATTATATTAAGTAGTGTTCACATATTACTCTTAGATCCCATGAAGTAGTGTTTACATATTTCTAAGTCATCTCCCTAAGTAGTGTTCATATTTTATTTTACAATCTCATCCAGTAATGTTTCAAGGCATTTGAGGATGAGCTCTTTCATATAATTTTTTTTGAACTTATAAAATTTAATTATATTAAAATTATACTTAATTATATTAAAAACAAGATTTAAATTTATATTAAAATTATATTAAAATTATATTTTAAATAAAATTTAATTATATTAAAACTATATCTAATTATATTGAAATTTAATTTAATTAATGTAAAATTAAATATATTTAATTTTTTTAAAGATTAAATTGTTTATAATTTTATAAAAGTAACCCTAATAATGTACAACTAGGAGGTAACCCTAATAACTTACACACCTGCAACACATTTTCTTCTTATGATATGATCATTTTGCCCATCATGACCATCACAGTGAAAATGGTGAAGTATGGTTGAATCTACTATTATGAAATAGAAAATAGAATTCGCTATGAAATAAATAGAAAACCTTTGAATTAAAGCCTGATCAAACCTCATTTTAAGTAAGAATTAAAGCCTCATCAAACCTTTGAAATAAATAGATTCTTTTTCGAAGCGCTTTTCTCTTTAGCATTAGGAATTTCGAAAAGCCATTCATATAATGTCAGAAGGAATTTTGGAAAGCCATTCATCCACGCGCCCACCCTAGTAAAAACATGACAACGCACTGTAAAACACACAAAATAAACGGAAAGGTAGATACTCACAGTTCACAATCCACACGGCCACAAGCAGCCATACGCATCCGCCCATGAACAATAATTTTTGTTGTTATTTTCTAATCATTGAACGTGGCAATCTGGTGGTGATCAAGTAATTTTTTAATCTTATTTAGTAAATGTGAAAAAGTAATCACATAAACGTACGTCTTTATAAATGAGCGGAAGTTAATTTATCAAAATCTTATCCATTGAGTAGAAAGGACGACGAAGCATATGCCAGCATCTTCAATTGCCAACCCTAAGATTGAAATTTATGATTAAAAGGTTGATTAACCCACTGATTCCAATAGGGGGACGCCTATTGGCGTAGTTAAAATTTAAATAATATAATATTAAATTTTAATTTATATTAAAAATTTAAATTTATAAAATTTAAAATTTAAAATATGAAAAATAATTAATAATTTATAAACGTTGAAGAGATATTTGACACTTAAAAGTTAAACCATAAATATTAAAGTTTAAAGATAAATATTTATGCTTTTAAATTATTCAAAAGATTATATTTTGTATTTTAGTTTGGTAAACAAAAGCATCCACATCATGTTGATATTCATATTGGTAAAATGTCCAAAGTAATAGACAGTTCAAAAATGAGCAAAATGCCCAAAATAATACATATTTGATATTTCAAAAGCTGGAAAAATGATCAAAGTAAAGCATAGTTCAAAAATTCCTAAAAACGAAGGCTCAAAATATATAATTAACAATGAAGGTTATCATAAAGTGTAATATTCAACTGCAAGGCTATCCATATAAGCTTCAACTTCACTAGGCACTTCACTAGGCACTGCAAATCCATCATCACCATCATCATCATCATCACCAAGATTAAATGCAATGTAATCTAAGGGTATGCCAACCAAGCCTGCATTTGGTGAAGGATTATCCTCACCACCATCAATCTGAGTAGGATCTTCATCATCCACATCCCATCGTGTTGTCGGGCCTTCTAAATACTTAGGTAGCTTCCTTGAACAAAGTCGAAGATTACTATGCACATAAACCAATTTCTTTGCTCTATTTGAGGTAAGCCTATTCCTCTTAACAGAGTGGATGAAACTATAGGTGGACCAATTCCTTTCTGCTGCAGAGGAACTAGCAACTTGAGATAGCAAGCACGAGGCAAGTTGTCGAAGCTCTTGCACTTTCCCCCCATACATTCTCCACCATCCAATGGGATTCTTTTGTGCATAAATATTGATGTCTCGCTTTGCATCCCAAGTGAATGTAGGAGGGCTTAAGGTACCAAAATCAATAAATTGTGCGCGTATCACACTTACTTCATCATGATTATACATCTTGCTTATGGCATCAAGAAACCCATTCTTTACCCATTCATCATCAATTGGTATAACTCTATTTGGTCTCTCCATATACCACTTTGGATTAATGGCATATGCAGCCACATGAAGAGAGGTATTGAGTTTGAGTCATCTCTTGTCTATTATATTGTGAATTTCTTGGAAAAACTCCAAAGAGGGGTTTCTCTGATGAATTATGTGTCTTACCTTGCCCACCATGCTACCCATGCATTCATATATTTCCCCAGGAGTAGGGGAATCAAAATCTGCATACCTAATCAACTCCACAATTGGAGTTGTGAAAGAAACCAGGTATCTACACTCAGACCACCAATCTTCATCAAGGAGCATATCTCTTATCTTCTTGGTTTGAGCTGATTTAGACTGGGACCATGCATTCCATTCTTGAGAAATAACAGTGGCTTGTAAGGATGCATGCACCTCAATCATACGTTGAAGAAGAATTAAGTATGTGGCATATCTTGTTTCTGCAGGTTTTAAAAATTGTTTCCTTGCTTTCATCCTGTAGATTGCTAATGATGCATGGTGGTAGCAAATGAACATTTGTGCATCTCTTGCATTTGAAATGAGTTTTGAAATCCAATATATTTTCCCAATGTCTTCGAGGACATTGTTAAGGGCATGTACACGACAAGGAGTCCAAAAGATATGCTTATATTGACTTTGGACCATCAATCCCGTTGATCTACAAACAAGTGTTGCATATGTGATTACATGTACTACATTTGAAGGACCATCCTCATCAATTGCATCCTTCAATACCTCAAACATGAAGGTATCATCCTTAAGTTTTCCACTGCAATCAATTGCTAGTAAAAAATAAGGTCTTGCTAAAGATGTGACAATAATATTCAACAAAGGCCTTTGTTGAATGTATGTCCAACCATCCATGACTATTGAACACCCTATAAGAATCCAAGATTGTTTTAGGTCCCCTGTAAGCCCTTGCATTCTTGTCACCCCCTTATCCAACAATGATGTCCTCATTTTGTTGTAACGTGGGGGTGTATATCCTGGCCCAACAGTTATGATTTTTCTCACCATTTCTTTGTAATATGGTGAACAAGTGGCATTAAATGAAATTCCATTTGCCATAAAAAAAATCAGCGACAGCATCATCAACCGCATCCCTATGCACCACATTGTACATTTTATGAACTTGTTCAGTAGCAACACTAGTAGAACCCTTACTCCTTACGGAAGTATACCCCTTTTCACAGTCAATTTCGTTTAGTTGAATTTGATTCATTGAATCTCATGTATCATGGGAGGATGATACAACTCTAGGTACCTTAAAAGAACGTGAATTGTCCACATATGTTTCACTAACTCCTAAGGAACTCATGTGAAGCTTGGTTAACTCCATCCCTTTTTCAATATCACATGTGAAACCATTAACCCCTTCACCAGATATGGACAAAAGATGATGCCACACCCTAGTGTAGCTTCCCTTAAATACATGGTTGCACAATGTGCACATCCATTCTTCACAACCACCACTATTGTTTTTCTTGTTTTTAGTGATTTTTTTCACATACATTAACAATGGTTTCTTGGAGTTTGTGCTTTGTTGAACTTGGTTTTGGCTTGAAATTGGAATTGGAGTAGAACTTGTGTCTTGCCCCCTAGATTGTGGACTCCCAGTCTCCATGATTTCCCTGGTGGTTAATACACAACATACAATTGTACATTAAAAACATGAAACAATATGACACAAAATATGTAAATTATTATTAATAAATTAAACTTGTGTCTTTAAACTTTAAAACTTAGAAATTATAATCTTTTTAAATTTCCAAAAAAAATTCATTAAAGTTCAAAATTGTATACTTTAATTTCAACTGCAGATTCCCTCAAAAATTTTAATCATAGTTTTAAGTGCATGATTTCTATCTACTTCTCTAAAGAAGAATTAAATTATGACCACACTTTCTAACCAGAGTTATACCCAAAAGTTTACTAACCATTTTAATATGGGAATGATTTGCATGTTAAGTTTTCATTGATGTTATATATAGTATATACATTCTAATTTAAGATGTTGCATAAATGATAAATATTACAGCATGCAAATTTGAAATATTTCATTTAACTTTTAAGTGAACAAACTGTCAAACTCTTACAGATAATAGAAGTTGCAAGAGTTCATTTCTACAAGAATTCATTTGTGCAAGAATTTAAGTGAAATGAACATTTGTGCATCTCTTCAAAATAGTGAATAATTTAACTGTACTTTAGTGAATAATTACAGTTATTAGCACGCACAACTTGGATGAAATACATCACGAATTTCTTTTCTAACACAGGTCGGACAAGCAAACTAGAACTACACAGGTAATAAAGTATGCAGAGAAGAAATATACAGGTTTGACAGAGATAATATAGTGTGAAGAGAACAAATACACAGATTTTACAGAGGTTCAGCATAATCGAGCACATCAAACTAGAAAAAAGGGAGGCAAACTTTAATTGATAATTTGCTTTACCTATTTCATGGAAATTGAAATAGAATCTGAATTGTTGCATGCTAGCGCCGGTTATTTTCTAACTCTCAACTCTATTCATTCTACCTGCCACAACTCTATTCATTAGATAGAGGTAAGGATAATCTTAATTGTTGCATGCTAGCGCCTATAATTTTCTAACTCTCAAATCTATTCATTCTACCTGCCACAACTCTATTCATTAGATAGAGGTAAGGATGTTGGTCTACTTGCCACAACTCTATTTATTCTGAGAATAGGAAATAGAAGATGAAACGTGTGACGAGAATAGGAAATAGAAGATAAATTATGTAATGCATGTACAACCTTTTCTAGTAGAAACCATGCTAATAAACTTACATTAGCACTTGACAAGTTTACTCTGAAAGTGTAAAGACAAGTGGAAGGATTTAAAAAGAACAGTTAGTTAACTAAGTATATGGATAGATACGGAGAGTTGATATGTTTTCTAAAAATTTATAATTGAAAATATATAAATCCCAGATGTGAAAAGAGAAATAGTTTGATAGTTGCTTCCCAAATTTCATCAAAAAGAATATATAAATCCAAAACATCATAAAAACATGAGTACAATTGAAAGTGAAGCTGGCCAATTCTAGGCCCAATATATAAGCTTTCCATTTCATGCTAACTACTATATGATATTAAAAAGTGTTACAGGTTTGGGCTCATAATGTGAAATGAAGAGCATTAATGAGGCATGTCCCTTTCCAAGTACGGGATGAGTTAAAATTTACTTTTAAGTTAACTGGAGTCATAAATACATAGTGCACACACTCTATAACATAAAAATTAAAAAAAAAAAACTGGCCTTTCCGGTTTTAAAAATTAAGTGAATGTCATTTGTTTTAGAATTCTGAATATATCATATGACAGACCAACCCGTGGGAGAGGGTGTCACGGTCGCGGTTGTTAAGACGATGAATAATAAATGAAGTGTCGACCATTCAAATCACGTTATAAAACATCAACAGAGGCATGCCTACTATCTATAGCATGCGTGATTTTCATGTTCCAGAGTCATGAAGCTTCAGGCATTACAAATATGAAATTCAAAAACAGATCACGACCCTAAGCATTACAAATATGAAACTCGAAAACAGGTCGCTTGTAAATGGAACAGTGACTGTTACCTTAACAACTATAGTGTAGTTTATGCTCGACGCGTCTCACACTCTCTTGAATTTGAAGCCACCTCTCCACAAACGCGGCTCATTAATCCCTCTCACGGTGTGTCTCACACTCTCTTGAATCTAAATCCACCTCTCCACGAAATTAATTGTGTATCATTGATGAGAGGGGATCTTTTTATAGGGAATTTTCGAGAGAGATTTTAGGCTTTAGTGAGAGAGATTTTAGGCTTTAGTGTGGGAAAAAATTAGTGATTGTTGATTTTTCAATCTGTGAGTGCTCTTTGTTTTATGGGAAGCTTGTACAAGTTCCCAAGATTCCAAAACTAGTCCCCAAGCTCCTGTTTTTTCATATTAGCAGCTCCCAAATAGTTCCCAAGCTCCCGGAACAGTGGGAGCGTTATTAGAAACGTTTTGTTCCATCTCCTAAGCTCCCTGGAATGCAGGAACACGGGGAACATAATTTCTAAAGGTTGGGAGTGGTTCCCATGTAACATAGATATATAATTCTATATATAATCATCAATAAATCTTTTTTTTTCTAAGAGAAAATTACTCATTGATATATAATTGTATTCTTGACAAAATATACAAATATATACAAATCTTGCTCAAAGAAATTCTAATTTAGTTCATAGACCATGCTCTAAAACATAATCTACCATTGATCCAACAGAACCAGAAAGTCATGAGAGGTGAAAACTAGCACGCGGGCTACAAAAAGAGATTTGAAACTACAAAGAGATATTCGGAGAAACCAGTAGTTGCTCGCCCCCAAAGGACCTCAAAGTGTTAACCAAACACCGCATGCTCCCAAAGGACCACAAAGTGTTTACCAAAACATTGCATGGCCCCAAACCTCTTCCTGCTAAGGAGGAAGAGGTCAAAAGAGGCCAGAAAAAACAACAAACCCGTCCAAGACGGTAAAAACCCATCACCCACAACGAATGGAAGAAAATTTGCAGAAAAAAAACGCCAACTAACAAGTAGAAGTGAGACGACGGACATCAAAAGTTGTTGTAACTCTCGCTGCAGCAAGCCCCTGAACCTCCCCCGCCGCAACATAGTCACCAATGTGCATCCGGAAAGGTGAGCACGAAGAGAAATAAGCATAACTGCGTCGAGGTTTATCCATAGAGCCCTCCGGTGCCGCCGACCGTCTTGCAGCCTCGCTCGCCCTTGAAGAAGCACACGCTTGAGGTCTAGCCACAGAGCCCTCTGGATCAGCCGACCACCTTGCAACCCCTCTCGCCCTTGAAGAAACACACGCCCGATTTCTACTAACAGATCCCTCCGGTGCAGACGACCGACTTGCAACCCCACTTGCCCTTCTCCTTGGAGTTTTTTGTCTAAAATGTGGCTAACGAAACCCTAGCCACAGAACCCACATTTCCCTCTGTTGGTTCCATGAATAAATCTTCTTGTAAGAAACAAATTTTGCTCATCAAATTCCATTTTTATATTACAATTCCATTTCTATATTACAATTCCATTTCTATATTACAATGTACTTCAAATAATTTAAACAATTTACTCATCAAATTTCATCACTATATCTCAATATACCCGATACCTAAAACAATATCCCAATATACCCGATACCTCAAACAATTTGCTCATAAATTTACTCATAAAATTCCATGGCACAACTTTGCTAATAAAATTTCATCCCTATATCTCAACACACCTCAAACAACTTCCTAATCAAATTCCATCCCTATATCTCAACACACCTCAAACAACTTCCTAATCAAATTCCATCCCTATATCTCAAAAGTTAGGTCATTGGAAAGACATAAAGGGGTGACGTGACTCTAAGTTAAAGTCGTTCAAATAACCTTTCAAAGTCAATCAAATGACCTTTCTCTTAGCGAAGAGTTAAGGTTATATTTTTGGGTATTTCAAATGACATTTCCATTACTTTAGAGTCCAATTAACCTTTGCATTCCACGAAGTGACTCAATAATGTTAAAGACCTTTTTTTTCCCGAAGAAAATTATCTCCAAATTATATAAAAATAAGATGTTTTACATAAACTTCTTCTATCCAAAAACGAAACAGATATAGAGCAGCCATTGACTAATGTGAAGAACAGAAAAGTACATCTCACTAAGGAGCTGATCACTCGGTAACAAAACTAATATCAACTGATATGCTGGGGAAAATCTTACTGAAAGGAACAATAAATAACAAACAACAGTTTTCATACCATCTAAATTCTTACCGAGCCATTTACAATACTCAGTTTTCAAAGATATTTAGATGGGTATGCGGGCTTTCTTTCCCATTTTGCCAGTGATAGATTGACAGCCTGCCTTTTGTCTCCTTTAAAGCCCACTTTGACAGGGCGTCCACCTCTTTATTATGCTCCTGGTATATATGTTGAAAATTAAGATCCTTAAAATGAAGAGAAAGTTCCTTTATTTTTTATTTCCATCCATCTAAATTCACCACTTGCAATTGGCTCTTTCGAGTCCCCCAAGATTTGGATTTTGTCAATTGCCCAAAGAGAAGCCAAGGTAAGGGTCGCCCACAAGCCCAGGAACTCCGCCTTAGTATTTGTGCCCACTCCGCAATTAAGGTACCATTTTGTGACTCTCGAAGCATGTGATTTGAAGATACCACCTGCTGAACAACAATTTCCTATTGGTAAGGTTGCCCCATCGAAACAGGCCAGCGTGAAACCATCTAAAAGTGTAATTTCACAAACTCTATTTGGAATGGGATTTACTGTAGGAGGCTGCCAAGTAAAAGAGACAACAATCCTATAAACCACGGCACAAAAAGATGGATTGCAATCCTCGAAAATCACCCGATTCCTCTCCAACCAGATATTCCAACATCTATAGGCTGCCAAGCTTACCGGAGACGAGATATCACTAGACCACTTCGTTAAGAAATCGGACACCGAGATTCCATCCCAATGGTTTTTTAAATGGAAGATTTTTGATAGATGATGCCAAACTGCTTTTGTAAATGAGCAATTTATTAACAAATGATTGGCATTTTCCTCATCGCTATTGCACAGCCTGCACACCCCCGGTCCAACCCAACCTCTTTTTTGGAGCACATTCCAGGTAAGAATTTTTTCATAGGCTGCCAGCCACAGGAACAGTTTTAGTTTTAATGGAAGAGGCCATCTCCACAGTTTTGGAACCCATCATTTATCACTGTGAAAATCCAATGGTTTTATGAGAGAAAAATAAATATTCTTAATCAAAAGAACTCCTGATGCATCCCCCCCCCCCACCCAAACCAAGCTGTCCTCACCTGCTTGAAGAGAAATCCCTGCATCCTTTAAAGCATTAGTAAAGCCGTCCCATTCCAAAGAAAGTTGTCCCAATAACCCCAAAGAAGAACTGGAGCGCCACCGATCTGGTAAGGAAGGAATGCCCCCTGACTCACTAGCCTGCGCTAGAACCAGAATTCTATTTTTGGACAGTTGCTCATGAAGTGCTTCAATGAGAATAGAGGACTCCTATAAACCGACAATTTTGTCCAAACCAATAAGAATCGATTTTCCTGAACTGACTCTCCACCGAAGCCAATGTAATAAGACCGGAATGCTTTTTGTCAAACCATTCCAGAAAATGGATGATTGACACTGTTGATGTATTGGTTTCCTGAGCCAATTGACTATGGAAGAGCCCCCCAAATATTTATCCTTTAATATCCTTTTCCAGATGCTATCCACCGTTAGCGCCCTTCAGAGGGTATTTTCCAGTAATGTTGTGTTGAAGGTGGTTAAATTTCTGAGACCCCACCCTCCACAGTGCTATGGTATTGCAAGAAGGTCCCATCTACAAAGATGGTAGTGGTGGTTGGCTTTTGGACCGCCCCATAAAAAGGAAAAACAAAGTTGCCGAATGCGGTTCAAGATGGATGTTGGGATCAATTCCAACGACATCCAAAATACAGATTGGCTCTCCAATACAGATTTAACCAAGATTAATCTGCCACCCAAAGAGAGCCATTGGTTGCACCAAAAACCGATCTTTTCTCAATTTTTGTCACTAACCATCTCCAATTTGTCAATTTGGTTGCTCCTGGCTTTAAATAATAGCCTAAGTATTTGAAGCCCACTTTTAAATCAGCAAAGGAAAATGGGATGATGGCTTTAAAGTGCTCAAGTTCAATATCATCTAGCCCCCAATAGTGAACAACAGATTTTGTTGTATTGATGCATAGACCAGAAACCGAACAGAAAACTCGAAGAATGTCCAATATATATCGCCATTCACCCAGAACTGCCTTAGACATTATCAGGACGTCATCAACAAACATTAGGTGGACAAGTTTGTGAAGTTGAGTGACCAAAATACCTGAAATAGTTTGATTGACCAATCCCTTTGCTAACAGCAGACTTAAACCTTCAATCATCAAAATAAAAAGGTAGGGGGACAACGGGCATCCCTGACGAAGACCCCTCCAGCTCTTGAAATAATCTGTCACCTCACCATTGATCAGGACTGCAAATTTTGCACTTGTAACACAGCACATTATCCAATCCGAGAGCTTTGTCCCAAAACCAACCGAAAGTAAGACCACTCTAAGATACTCCCATTCAATACTGTCGTAGGCCTTTTTGAGGTCTAAATTTAGCACCAAAGATTTGATATTCTTTTTTTTAATGCTATGAAGTGTTTCATGGGCTGAGCCAATAGCTTCATGGATTCTTCTTCCCTTTAAGAATCCAAGTTGTTCAGAAGAAAGGCATTTTGAAAGGAAGGGTTTAATCTGATTTGCAAGGATTTTTTAGATCACCTTGTAGATAAGATTACATAACGAAATGGGAAAGTAATCATCAAAGGAGTCCGGCTTGTTGACCTTTGGAATCAGAGCCAGGAAAGTAGAGTTGAGGCCTCCACAGAGTTTGCCATTCCTCCTCGAATCCTCCACCATTTCAAGGAGATCTTCACCAACTAAATCAAAGAAATAAATGAAAAACTCGGAAGTCCACCCATCTGGACCCACACTTCGATCTTCGTTGAATTTTTCCAGAACAGATTTAATTTCCTCCAATGTAACAGGACTAAAAAGTAAATCAGCCTCTTCTTCTGTAACCATTATAGGATAAAGGCTAGAAATCCTCACCATTTCAGTGTAATCTATTCCTTCTTTAGCTTTAAAGCACTCTTTGAAATGATTAACGACCGCTTCTTTAATCGCATTCTGTCCCGTAATTTTATTCCCAGATCCTGAAGTGACTTCCCAAACATGCTTCCAGTTTCTATTAACCCCTGCCATCTTGTGGAAGAATTTAGTATTTGAATCCCCGCTCTAGATCCATGTTACTCTGCTGCGTAGGCGCCATGCCTCCTCCTCCCCCGCATATGGTTATTTCTGTTTGTTTCCAGCACTCGAAGGTAACCTTCATCCTCTAAGGATAACGCTCCATCTGCAGATTTCAATAACAGTCTAATAATTTCAGATTCCTAGCCATCTAATGACTTCTTTTTTTGTAACGAGATATCTAATAGCCATTTCTTTGTTTGAAGTTTAATTTCCTTGAGCTTCCATACCAAGCGCTGTTGAATATTTTCCTCTGTCAAGAATCGGGGGTCGCTCCATAATTTCTAAACCAAGTTTATGAAATCAGCCTCCTACAACCACAGAGAATTAAATTTGAAAGGAAAAGACTTGTACACCGGAGCATTCTCAAATTGAATTAAAAGAGGAGCGTGATCGGAGATAAAGGGATATTCCACCCATGCCCTGGAGAGGCCTCAAGAAGACAAGGACGCTTCAGAGATTAAACACCTATCTAGTATTCTGGCAGTAGCATGAAGTCTAGCATGCCCATTACGCCAAGTGGGGGTCAATTTTGTTGGCTTAATATCAACCAGTTGTAAAGAAGAGAGTAGGCCTCTCAGAAATAATTCCACAGTGCTTGGAACGAATGAACCGCCCCAATTTTCTTCCGTAGACAGAATGAAATTTAAGTCCCCAGCTATGATAATGTTCGAGATAGTGTGCAAACCACTCTTTGCAAAATTACTCCAGAATTGTTATCTATCTTTACAAGGACCATATATATTGAGGAAAGCCATCTCCTTTTTTGTGGATGCACAACTGCCAATTAATAAAATACTGCTGATAGTCAGAAAAGGCTTTAATTCGAGGATGTTTGGATCGCAAGTAACCATTAAGCCTCTCGAAGTACCTAAAGAGTTTACAGCAATAGCAACCCAAGAGGGACAAAGATGGAGTAAAAAATCTCTAGCTTTTTTTTCATCCGATAGAGTCTCTTGAAAAAACACAATGTCTGGCCTTGTACGATCTAGCAATCTACGAACCGAGGCAGCTTTGAGGGTGCCTCCGATCCCTCAGATATTCAAGGAGAGCAAAATCATCACTTTTCCCTTGCTTGGGCCTTCAATGCTCTAAGGGCCCCTGAAACCAGGGAAGTGTGAACACAAACATCTTCTGTTTGACTCGAACTAATATGTTTCTTCCAAGAACTTATGGTTTTGACAGGCGACAGTTCGAAGGCCAGACCTCATGACCAAGAGAAAGATTTCCCCCCCTTCCCAACAAACTGAGTGGATGTTGAACCAATTTATGAAGAGGAAACAACTACTTTCTTTCTAAGAACTATAGACAACGGCTGTGTGATCCCGAGGACAGAATCGCTAGGTAACAAGGAGTCCAGGGTTTCTGTGAGTAATAAGGCCTCCTCCTCGGATTCTTGATAGCCTGGCAAGATGGCTGAGTTAAGGGGCACGTCTTCCACAGTGGAAGTGGAAGGCACCAGATAACTGTCGGAAAGAGAAGGTGGGGAGTGAACTGGTTTAGGCTGCAAAGGAAGGGACGGAAGGTCTAAAGGTGGAAACAGTCTGGAAGGCAAAGTAATTGAAACAGCAGGGTCCTCTGACTCCGATAGAGATGTGTGCGTTGGAGTAACAGGCATAAGGACCGACGGTAAGGTTCCAGGATGGGTTTCTGTCGGATAGCAAAGTGCAAAGGATGTCGTAGAGAAACAAGGAGGACTAAGGATTAAAGGACTAGTGATGGTTTTATTTGGAAATGTAAAGGCCCTTAACCATTCTGAACAATTGAGGGCTACCTTCTCCTCCCCAGACAGAGAAATAAACAAAAGAGGACAAACTATCTGTAACTTACCAGTAATATTTGAATCTGGCTCGATCAAGGAGGACGAGGCTCCCAAAGACCCATGCAAGAAATCCAGGGAGGTGTCCATATCAGTATACTCAGGGGGACTCCTCTGCAACTCTTCCTCTTCAGATGGATCCTCCAAAAGTTTCGCCTTACAGTCGCGACGAAGGTGTCCAGTTTTACGATAGAGGTTGCAGTGAAAAGGCAACCCAAGATAGTCCAGTGGTTGGGTAAAAGATCGTCCTCTCCATTCAATCTCAATCGTTTCCGACAAACCATTGAAAATGTCCACCTCCACTAGAACACGACCCATCTTTCGCACAGGGGCGCTGAGATCTTTAGGGTCAAGTGTAATGAACCTCCCTAAAGTGTCGCCAATGGCCCTTAAAGCACCTTCATTCCACAGATACAGTGGGATTCCAGGAAGAAGTACCCAGAGGTGTCTAAATTGAAAGAACTTCGTATCTGGATTGAAAGCAATCCTCCACCACTTCAGCATCAGACTACTGCCCCTAAAAACCCAAAGCAAACTAAGTAAGAGGGAAGCATCCTCGGGAGAGTTGCAAATAAACCCCAGCCACCCTTTCGTAAGGTATAAAACCTCAGGGTGATACCCCAGGAGGGGAAACCAATGCAGCTTTATCCAGTCCTCCAGAGAGCCTTTGCTCAGGGACTTATAAGATAATCAGCCAACAAGTGTGCAGAGGGCCATTCTGCAAGTATCCTCTAAACCCACGTTGTTGCCTAAAACCAGGTGTTTAGCCTTCTGATTTGTCTTCCACGACTTTCAATGGAAGGGAGTCGAATGGGTTTGAACAGACTAGTTCTTGAAGCCTCCCAGAGCAGTCTCAGAAAAGTTTGGCAGCCCTGTAGGCCCAATGGTTGCTTGGAATCTGGCTCTGCAACCCTCAGAGGGAATAGGGACAGTCTTGAGAGAGGCAGGTTGTAGTGTGGGAAGATGAGATGTTATACCAGGTGCACTAGACAAGGTAGAAGGCTTGGGCTTTGAAAAAGGTGCTCCTCCCGATGACTCCTTTTGAAGGTTATCCACAGATTCAAACAGCCCGTCTTGCCTCCAAATAACCTCGTCCTCCAAGTTCAATAGTGCCTTTAACTTAGGATCCATGGTAAGAGAAAAAGTAAAACCGAAAAGTCTCTAAGGCCAGACAAAAAACACACTACTTCTGACAAGAAAACAGACCAATAAACAAACAACCGAGATCCCAGGTGCAGCCACTCACTGATTGTTTTCATTAACATTAACATTAACATTACATCAATAAAATTAACAATAACATTACAACAATAATGTTAAAGACCTTGAAATAAAGTCACTAATTGTTTTCATTAACTATGTTACTTGATTTTTACACTAACTTGGATTAACATTACATCATTAACATTAACATTAACATTAACATTACAACAATAATGTTAAAGACCTTGAAATAAAGTCTGATTGTTTTTATTAACTATGTTACTTGATTTTTACACTAACTTGGAAATGATTATATATATATATATATATATATAATTTTAAAAATATAATTGTAAAAAAATCTTATAAATAGAAAAAGTAAAATTAAATAATAGAAATTTAAATATTTAATAATACAAAATAAAATTGTATAAAGAGTTACATTTTTTGAGTTAAGTTTTATTTTTTTGGGTTAAATAATTCAATTTTTATATATATAAAAGGTTTATATATAGAACATTTTTTGAGTTAAATTTTATTTCTTGGGTTAAATAATTAAATTTGTATATATATAAAAGGTTTTTATATATAGAAAGTGTAGTTAACAAAATAATGTTATATAGACATGGCTTGGATTTAGAGGTTGATTTGTGAGAGTCGAGACAGAGCTGTGGAACTTCTAGGACGAGGAAGAAGACAAAATCTGCCTTCCGAACAACGTGGGGTCAGATTCGAACCTGCGACTCTGTAGGCCACACCACCTATCAATAACTTGTTCGTAGTCACTTAAAGTCATTCAAATATCCTCTCTGTGTCATTCAAATGACCTTTCAATTAATAAAGAGTTGAAAGTGATATTTTGAGGTCATTCGAATGACCTTTCAGAAACCAATAGCCACACCATGTTTGCATTAATTTGGAATTATGTTGATGTATTAATATATAAAATAGGGAGGTAGTAGAATATTGATGAACAAATAGACCCCTTATGATCATGAACATTTTGAGGGTTTTGATAAGCTGGCAAACCTAGAAGTCTGTACTAATATGGAAGCAATCCTACAACCAACTCAAACACAACAAGTGGAGGAAACCCTGCAACAGAGCCAAACACAACAAACTCCTCAAAAACTGATATTCAAAGTCCCCAAGGTAAGTGTTTACAGCAAGAGAAGTGGTTCAGATGCCATGGGCACCAGTGATCAGAAGACTGCTCCTAAGAAGATGAAGATTAGACGGTCTCCACAAATAGTGGATTTAGAGGAGGAAGAGTCTAAAGAACAAGTAAATCTAGATATGGTGGAGAGTCGTACTAGCACTGTAGAAGTTGAAAAGGGAATCAAACTCCAAAGTGAAGGCAACTCAAGAACCTTTAGCAGAAAAAAACACATCTTTGATAAAACATCTAGGGCAGCTTATCAATCTAAAGGAGATTTGGAAAAATAGTATGCTGAGAAAAGAAACATGGCCCAGGGTGAGATGAGGGAGTTAGCCCCTGAAGTGGAAAAGATTTCTCAACACAAGTATTTTATGTTCATAGTAAGGGATATTGGGAAGAGGAACTCTAACATTGCAGTTGCAAATGAAGACAAAGTATCTAAGATAAAGATAAGGTATGACAACATCAGTGCTCCAGACAAGGTCAAATTCCATAAGAACACTAGTTATATGTTGTGTTCTGATTACCTGAGTTTAAGCTTGAAGAATTCCAAGGTGTCATCTTATGCAATGAAATTGGAAGGGTAGTTGAGGCAAGAAAAAGAATCTAGCAGATCTTGGCAGACTCAGGTCAAGAGGTTGGAATCTGAAGGCCCCCAAGTGGTGAAATCCTCATTGGATGAGAAGGACAAATTGATTCAAAGCTTGAAGAAGAAACTGAAAATGTCTACCATAGAGCATCCACAAACAACATAATTGGTTTCTCTAGAATAGGAAAAAGAAGCATTTCGACAAAGAGGCATTGGACTACAAAGCTAGGGTGTTGCAGCTAGAGCAAGAAAAGATGAAATGGTCACAAGAGAAAACAGAATTATTGAACAGAGTTGTAGTTGTACCTCCCACTATAGAAGTTGGGCCAAAAACTAAAGGACTTGTCCAAGATATGTCACAAGTTAGCCTAAAAGAAGGGGAAATCAAAGGGTTAAAAGGGAGCATAGAGAAATTGAAGCAGGAGATACAAGCAAAGGATGAAAGAATGGCTCAATTTCAAAAGGTGAATCAAGCCTTGCAGGAAAGGATAGATAAGTTGAAGATGAGATTAAGAGGCAAAGGCCTATTGCAGGGAACCAAGCATATCATCTGGGATTTTATAGCTGTTGAAGTTGCCAAGTTCAGAGTGAATTTGAATTTCATCAATGATAAAGACAACATAGCCATCACATCCAAAAGGATGTGCACTATTGTGAATGAGACTTTAGCAAAGAAACCATCAGAGTGGACCCAAAATGCCATAAACCTGCTCAACTCCATCCCTACTGCAAAATTTCAAACCATTGGAGTCAAAGATAGAACTACATTGATCATCTGGGCCAGGAGAGTTATTGCTAAACATGACCTGTTGAAATCAGTCCAAACCAAGGCAACATAGATGAAGCAAAGTGTGCAAGAGTTCAAGGATCTGTTTGAAGAATTGTTTATTAAAGGCCTCCCACCATTTTGAGATGGAAAAGGAAAAATATATGATTAGGAAGAATACAACGCTCACCTCACTTAGTGCAGAATGAATCACTCCAAGTTTGAACACTTGGAGGAAAACCTAAAAGGAGCAACCCTGGTTGAACATTTGATTACAGATTTTGAGATTCTCAATCAGTTCAAAACAATGAAAATTGGACTACCAGTCATGACATATGCCCCCTGCATTGACCTGGAGATCCCAATCAAAGAATGATGGATTATGATATCCCTTATGACTTGTAATGGAAGAAGATAGTACGGCTGGGTAAGACAAAGTGCAGATTTCCAGGGTCCAATAAATGACGTCCAAGTGTCACTGAAGATGGTTGACCACGTGGAAGACCAGAGTAGAGCAAGTGGAGAGGAAATAAACTCAAGCATCAAAGGAATCAGAAGTCAAATCATGAAACGTTTTCTTGCCAAATTATTGTAATCGGTTTCAAACCGAAGGAGCTCAAATTGTATAAATGTTAGGGGTTTCAAATGTATTAGTGTTGGCAGAAGTGCAAGGGCACGGTTTTAGTTGTTCAGAACTTAATTTGCAATTTTCTGAAGCTAAATTGAATACACATGAACAAGTCTTGAAGTTTCCATGAAAAGACTCTAATGGTGGTGATCTGAGTTTTGTCTCCTCTCTTTGTATGTATTTCTTATATTTCTGATTTCATTTTCACTGTCTTCTGCTTAAATTGGATAGCCAAAGGCCCATAATTCATCTTGTGATGCTCTCGGATAAAACAATTTAAACTGTGTTAATTTCTTCCTAACTAATTCAGAATTCATTTATTTAATGCTCTGATGCAGTTATATGTTTTCTTTTCTTCCTACACTCTGCAAATTTACAAATTGTAAATCAGATTTATTGCCTCATTTAGCCTTTATCCTCTAGAGAGTTCTACTGGTCAGTCAGTTTTTTCATTCATTTTCATAAGTTTGACTCCATAGCCCTAAGTGTCCCTACCCTTCCTTGCCAGTAAATTTATAAAAAAAACCCCAAAACAACAAAACCTAGCCATTGATTTTCAAAGAAACACCAAGTGACACGAGAGAGCCCTCTCTGAGTTGAGCAGGCTAGTACCCAGCTCTAAAGTTAGTTTGTAGGTTACCTCTGTCGTTTGTTTTATCAGTCGAACAAATTTATAGAGTGCTAACACAAGCCATCGTTACGAAGCCGACTGACAGAGGCATTATCTAGAGCTTGAGCTTCAAGTGAACCACAATAATACTAACAGGCTATGAATATTTTCATGAAGGACGTTATGATCTACAGGATGGAAAATTGAGTCATACAAGATAATTAGAGTTCCTAATAAACAAACATTTCTTCATTTATGTTAGTAAGCATGTGCAGACCTCTCAGACATAGTCAGCGAAAAATCAAATTTCCGATCTCAGAGTTCTCTGAGATAAACCATTGATGTAGTATTCTATGCAAACCTCCCAAGCTTAGTCTGCTCGAAATCAGATTTGTGTAAATAAAATTCATAAAGTAATAAAATGATACATTAATGATGTAATGATACATTGATGTATTGTATTAATGTAATGTATAAATTTAAATATTAATTTATATTAATATATAAAGTAACATATTAATAGAGTAATACATTAATAATGTAATGTATTAATTAATATATACATTAATGTATAATGTAAAGTATATTAATTAATTTATACATTAATACAATAAATATAATATTAATAATATTAAACACAAAGATATAAATATTTATATTTATATTAAAACATAAATATTGATATTAAAACACTAATATTACATAATTAATACATTAAAAAAGTATCAATAAATTATTAAAATATTAATACCTTAATAAATACATCATTAAAGTATTAATACATTAATAATAAATAATTAAAGTATTAATTAGTTAATACATTATTAATGTAACACATAATGTAAAGTATTTATTAATTAATACATTAAATACGTTATTAACATTAAGTATTAATTAATTTATACATTTAATATATTATTAATAATGTATTTATTAATATTATTAATACACTAAAATATTAATATTATTACTTTTAATAAAACATAAATATTGATATTAAAAAAATAATTTTAAAGAATTTATACATTAAAAAGGTATCAAAACTTTAGTAATACATTATTAAAGTATTAATACCTTAATAAATACATTATTAAAGTAATAATACATTAATACATTATTAAAATATCAATACATTAATACAATAATTTACAATGACAATGTTTCAGAATGGTTGGTCATGATCATGGCTGACTTTAGTAAAACTTTGCTGACTTTGGGAAGGAATGGTTCACTATGTTTGACATGGTTAATTATGGTTGACCATGACCATGGTTAACTTCCATAGACCATCATCGTGGTTAACTTTTGTAGACCTTCACTATGGTTGGCGTTTACTATGGATGAACTTCATTATGATTGAACTTGGTTGACCATGACCATAGTTGACTTCGATTGACCATGGTTGACAATGGTTAACCATGTTTGATAGTGGTTCTCCATAAATGATCATGGTTAGTCATGACCATAGTTGACCAAGACTACGGATGGCATTCAGATAGTGAAATTTGGAAGTGTTTGTTACATTATGATGACATGATATTCGCGTAACATTGTGACAATGAAGCTATGTTGATGACA
>ML779789.1:1031018-1041168 GCA_009831015.1 Picea engelmannii
ATAACTTGCAACAAATAAACCATCAAACTCACAACAAGAACAAGATGATAAAGGAGTTCACCCCCCTCCGGGCTACATCTCCTTGAGCCTCCATCAATGGACTTGGCTCTCTGGGATTAATTTGTCAAAAGTTCTTTTACAAGTTGTTGATCAACTCCAATGGAAAAACAGACTGTACCATTGGGATCAGAACACATTAAAACCCCAAAAATGACTAATAGAATTCTGAAAACGGATCATGGCTCATCCGGGCATGACCTCTTCTACATGTGGCCATAAGCTTCACTGAACTTCCTTGTGGAAAAAACACTTGTAAAAGTCCTCAAAAGCCTCTGAAACCTATCCCAATGTGTTCAGAGCATAACAATTAGCCAAAAATGATTATTCATTCACAGAAAACAAACATAGGCTCACCAAAACATGTCTTCAATCAATGAGGGCTTCAGGCTCCCTAGAACTTGCTGAAACTTCAATGGATAAAATCCTGCAAAAGAAGTCTTCAAATGGACTTGATAACAGTGCCAATGGATTCAGGACGTCCAAAAACCCCTAGCTGGGATTTTACGGCACCTCAATCGGCCAAAGGATGAAGAAGATAGGCCTCCTGCCATTTTCCTCCTTCAAGCTTACTGAAACTGGTTCGCCAAAACGCACCCTTTTTGAATGAACCTGGCACACACGCTTATTTAAGCACAAAAAACTGGCACCGGGCACAACCGCTCCAACGGTGCAAACCGTAGAACGGTTAGGGCGCCTCCAGCCCCTAACCGCCGAGCACCTGGGCACATGGGTCATAGGACCGTATGCTTGGCAAATAGGTGGTTAAGTCGTTACAACGGATGTAACCTCCCCGCGCTCCGGATTAGGGTCATATGGCAATAGTAAAAACCGTGGGCTATACCAAACCCTGCGCCAACCGTCACAATTGTGTTATGTCATATGTGTTAAACCGAAAACACCCACGCGCATTTATAACATATGGTCACATGTTATGTAAACACAACCATGGGCCGGGGCTAAGCCCCGACCCGACCCCCCGCCCAATATACAAACATGTAACTTTAAATAGTTTTAAACGCCCATACATAATAAGAAACACTTGTGGTCTATTGGTCGGGCGGTCGTGCGAAGGTGCTCTGAGGTGTGGGAGGTCCGGGGGTTGAACCCCGCGGACTCCACCATAAATTTTACATAACAATATAAACCAAACAATGAGTGACACGTGGCGCCCACGGATTGGGCCACGTGTCCTCACACCATTTGCCAATAAATGGACACGTGTCACTTCCGTATTCGACAACTGCCAACCAACGAATGCTTGCCACGTCACTTATGTATGGTCGTACGGTCCTGCCACGTCAGACTGTACGGATTGTACGGACTGGTACAGTCAACATCATTCTTTTACCTATTTGACTTGACGAACAGATCGCCATATCTCTCGCTCCCGACGTCCGTTTGAGACGAAACGAGTTGCATTGGATTCATGATGGCGAGGGCTACGCTCTCGTTTGTTTTGAGGCAATTCCAAGAACGTTGATTTTTGAGCTAAAATTTGACCCCTGGTCCAGATTTTGATCACATATAGCATAATATTTTGTACCACACAAATACCTGAATACTCTCTTGACAATTGTCAAGTGGTCTTTCCTAGGTGTTGACATGTATCTTCTCAACATTCCTACTACATGGGCAATGTTTAGTTGAATTGATACCATCACATACATTAGACTACCAACAACGCTTGCACAGGGAACATGTGCCATGTCCTCTATTTCCTCCTGTGTCTTTGGACACTATTCAACAGTTAGCCTTGCTCCCACAGGAATTGACACCTTCACAGGTTTGTAATTCTGCATGTTGAAATGTTTCAAAATTGTTTCAATATACTTTGTCTGGTTCAACTAGAGCTTTTTAGATGTTCAATCTCTCTTGATATCCATTCCTAGAATGAAGTTCAATGCATCAAGATCCTTCATGTCGAACTTGGAGGATAGTTTCTTCTTCACCTACTCTATTGTGTCCATATTGTTTCCAATCAGCAACATGTTGTTGACATAAAATGCTACATATATGAAATTCCCAACTTCTTCTTTGGAGTATATGCAGTGATTAGTTTTGATTCTCACAAACACCAAACTAAAGATGTATGTGTCGAACTTTTGGTACCACATCCTTGGTGATTTCTTTATACCATAAGGGAATCTTTTTAGTTTGCACACCAAATATTATGTTCCCTTTACTACAAATCCTTCATGCTATTTCATGTAGATTTCTTCTTCCAGGTCCCCATGTAGGAACGTTGTCTTCACATCCATATTTTCTATTTCCAGATCAAATGTTGCATCCAAATACATTAGTACTCTAATGGAAGTTAATTTTGCAACAGGGAAAAAAACATCATCGAACTCGACTACTTTGACTTGGGAATATCCTTTCGCTACCAGTTGAGCTTTGAATTTCTCAAATTGACCTACTGCATTCATCTTCTTCTTGAATACCCATTTTCTATAGACATGTTTTCTTCTACTGGGTAACTTGAGTAAGTACCATGTCTCATTCTTGTGCAAGGATTCCATCTCTTCAACCATGGCGTCCTTCAAGAGTTTTCCCTCTATTGAGTCGACTGCCTCCCCGACCGACTTGGACTTATCGTCGGTGGAAGTTGACACGAATGTGGAATGGACCTATACCTTTCGACTATTTTTCTTACTCTTTATGAACTCCTTATAACCAAGGTCAGTTGTTCCACCTCTTCTTTTTATTCAGTGGACTCATCTGAATCATCTTCTTTGTTCCTCAGTTCAAACCGCACTGTTTCAGGATTATTCTCGGTCTGAACAATTTCCTCAGGCTTGGACTTACCTTTGACTTCTTTGAATACCACATCTCGAATGGACATTGGTTTCCTTGATGCAAGATACCAAAGCTTATATCATTTCATTCCTTCTTTGTATCCAATAAAAATACATTTGACTATCTTCTTGTTCAGATTGCTCCCCTTTTCCTTGGCAACATGAACAAATGCATCATAGCCAAATAGTTTGAGATGTGAAACTGAAGGATTCTTACTCGACCATACCTTATGTGGATTCGTGTCAACTAACACCGATGAAGGAGACATATTAAATAGATATTTTGCAGTGTCGACTGCCTCCGCCCATAATTCTTATGCGAGCTCAGCACCACTGAGCATGCTCCTTTCCTTGTCCATCAATGTTCTGTTCATTCTCTCAGAAACTCCATTTTGTTGTGGGGTATATGGTTTGGTAGTTTTGTATGCTATGCCACATTGCTTGCAGAACTGATCAAATTCTTTTCCACAGAATTCATCACCATTGTTAGTCCTCAACACCTTAATTGTAACAACGCTAATTAACTATGTATTTATCATGAATGATAAATATTAATTTAATTAATTATTAAAATATATTAATTTAATTAATTATTAAAATATATTAATGAGTCTTTATTATTTTCTTATTAAAAAGGTGGGTGAAGTAATTAATGGGGGGATAAGGTTGCTGGGAATTAATGGGGGGATAAGGTGGTTGAGAATTAATGAGGGGGAATTGAAAGAGGAGGATAAGGAAGAAGGGGAGGACTTGGAAGGGGATCATTATTTTTGTTTGAGGATTTCTAAATTTGCAAAAGAGGGAGAGGAGGAGGAAATTGAAGGAGTGGTTTTGGGGAGCTCTCACAGGGCATTGGTGTTGCTGGGAATTTTGGGCTCGGGGGCCAGGAAACTGCAAGGATTCATGGAGCTAGGGAGACGAAGAGGTTGTTCCTAGCTGGCTGGGAGGTTAATATTCAGTATGCGCAAGAACAAGAACAAGAATAGACATAAAAGGGACTAGATAAACCAACCTGCAGGTGGAGGTATGTATTATGTTGTTGTTGTTATCATTATTCCGTTGTTGTTGTTATCATTATTCTGTTGATGTTGTTTATTCCTGGTTAATTCCAAGTATAAGAAAGAAATTGAAAGAAATTAAAATAAATTCTAAACTGAAATTTAGAAAACCTTTATTTAGTTTGAGTCCTGAAAATAACTAGGCTCTACATATGGTATCAGAGCCTAGTTTCAAAACTGAAACCTAGGCTTGACCACCCACATAACTGTACATTTTTTTCCAAGAAACCCTTTATTTACAGCCTAGAAACCCTTTATTTATATACCATAAAACTTATGAAGACTACCAGGAACAACCATGTTGGCACAGGGGTAGACCCAGGGTTCAACGGTTCAACAGGGCACCAACAAAACCCTAACTACCGGCCCTTTCGACAACACCTACAAAGCAGATGAAGTTTCACCCAAGGTAGAGGCAGGGGGGGTTGCAGGACTCAAGTGTCTACAACCTAGCTGGGACACAGATCTGTGATCACAATACTTAACAGAGCACTTAACAGTTAATATTCATTAGTCTTTAGTCCTTTATCCACATCATAGGTAAAACCCTAATTACAGAACAATGCAGTATTCTACAAGATATAACACATCCAAGCACTTAGCACATAGAAATAGATCAGATCTAGCATTCATTCATATCACTAAGCACTAAGCTATTCCATCATATGTATCTAACATATATAAAGATTCAATACCAAGCATAAATCACATCAATAGCACAAAGAAATCACAACACATGATATACGTGGTTCACCCCCAGCGTGGGGCTACGTCCACCAACTCTTCGTCTTCTTTATTATCTTCTTTCAATCCTCTTACATGCACAGAGCCACAAAACCCACTTCGCATAGGACAGGAGATCTGGGCACACCTCGTCAGATTCTCTTTCCCCGAGTTAGGTCACAACACAAAGCCTTCTTACATAGTCTGCACACAAGCTTATCACAATCACTTTCACTTAGCTCTACAAGTCTTAACACATAGTATGCACAAAGCATTTACAACTATTTGCACTTAGCTCACTGGATTACAACTGACTTAGCACCACCTACTTACATTGCCAAGCTACTTATTTATACTTTACAAAAGGGGCCTAAACATGGGTAAACCCGTGGGTCAACATCCCATACCCATTACATAAACCCTAAACCCAAAAAGCCCACAAAAGGGGGCGATATCCCGCGATCTCCGCTTCGCCTGGTGCTTTGTCTTTGACCAGCCTATCGAAGTCCCAAAAAATAATCGAACATGATCAAGGTTCTCCAAAACTTGGTCGAGGGCCAACAAACCCCAAAAGAACTACCCATAGGAACCCAGGAATAAGGAGAGTCCAAAAAAAAGGGAGGGGGTTCCTGCAAATCTATCTTACCCTCTGTTCAGGCTACCTATAAACTATATGCTCACCTACACGAGGCATAGAGAATCAAATAAAAAATTAAAAAAAGTATACAAAGTTTGCAAATCTAAAAAAACATAATAAGGGTAGTGATCTGAATAATGTAAATAAAGAAGTAAACTATAACATCATAAGAAAACATAGAATGATATTATGATATGATAATAGGAGGCCTTACAACAAGAAATTGGCCTTCCAAGTCATATTGCCTTATACCATGATTACAAAGTGCACAAATTGTAGACCTTCTACCATGATTACAAATCGTCTCCAAAACAATTTGCTGGAATATCTGAATCACTATTGTTATCTGCCTACCCAGAAGAAACCTTGTGCCCAGGAGAAAAGACATGATTTACATATGTAAAGGAAGAGCGATGACCATTTCTTGTAGAAAAATTGTGCATAGGATGACTGAAATACCCCAACTTGTCATCAGAAGAAAAGGATGAACTGTCCTTGGTAATTTTGTTATCTTCAACTTTAGAGTTGCGTAAAGCCCCAAACCACAATCTAATCTCCAAGCCAAAGCCATTACCGAAACTCAAGTCACATATAAATCCGAGTCCAAGTCGAGAGAACCAAGGAGGGAGCTCATAAGGGGTGAAAACGACATGCACTACGCGTTGCGTACATCCGCTAAACCACAACTTAATGGTGCAAATTTACGCATCTACTGAACGGACTGAGAGTTGTCCATACAATCAACCATCTCCGATCTTTGAGCAGTGGAATCTTTGTCAGTCTAAGACTCCACCATAGGTTGATCTAACAATTCGGTTGGGATGTTACATAATCCACCCTGATAAAAAACCACTTCACAGGCCGGATTTGGATTAGCCCCACCCTTTGGGAACCAAATAAAGTCGGGAAATCAACGACATAAACGTGTGCCAAAAACTTAAAAGATAACTTCTTCTTAAAAAAAAACAAAATTTGTGACCAATAGAATCCTCTACCATTATTGAAAGCAATCTTCACATGAAACACGGCGGCCAGCGTTCCTTTCGTTGTGGCCATGGCGGTGCAACTCGGCTGCTGAGCTTTGACAACCATCATTTCCAGCCTGCTTCCTCTGTAAATCATCACTGTAAACTAGCAATCGAGCCAAACATGTCACTGAAATCCACCAAGCACCGAAATCTAAAGCATAAGAAACAATTGAGACCGAGCAGGAGCCCACAAGGGGCCAGAATACCATGCACTATGCTAAGAGCAGCCCAAGCTGAGAGGAACCCATAAGGGGTGGTTTTCTTTTGCACTACCAAACTCAAGACCGAGACCGAGACCGATACCGAGCGCTAAGAAACGAGGGAGAAAATGCTTCCATCTTCTCTACGCATTAGGATAAAACGCTTCTAACTATGAAGTCTGTGACCAAGTGTCGAGCACCAATACACCAAGGGCGAGAACATGAGGAATATAGACCATGATGAGTGTTCCTTTTGACCAAATAAGCCAACACCTAGGACGAGACCAAGCTTGCGAGTAAGCCTCGAGAGCGCCTTTAAGAACCCATTCTCCAAGGTTTACATTGTTGAGAAAACCATTTAACCTTGAAAGAGGAGCGTATTTGAGAAACTTCATCTCTGGTGCTCTTTGGCTACATAAATTCCGTCGTGTTTGAATCTTTCTCTGCTTTAAGATGCCAGTGCGCCAAAGTCGAGATCAAGATCAAACGCACACCAGGTCATGACGAAAGAGCCCGCAATACAGTCCATTGCACTACTAAGGGAAGAGGAACCCTTGGCCCATAGCTGCAGAGGAAGAGGCGATTGGGGAGGGAGTATTGTGTGATGTACGAGTGAGAGAGGGGGGTAGGGTTTTAGGTACTGAGAGTCGGGTGGGGGGCACGTGGACCTCATGCGAGGACCCACGATGCCCTACCTTGATTATTTAATTTCTTTTAATTTTTTTCTTTTATTTTTAATTAGTTAGTAAATATTTATTTGTTTATTGACTTTTTTATTTAAAATAAATTTCAAAAAAAAAGTTTGTAATAAACATGCTTTAAGGTATAATTAATTTTTTTTTTTAAACATATTTTTTATATATATAATTATTAATTTACAAATTTAATTAATTAATTAATTTATTATATAGAGAAATATAAAGTTTTAGATTTTTATTTTATAAGTTAATGAATTCAAAAAAAAAAATATTAATGTTAATAAAATTTATTAGTTTATTAATGTCAACAAAAAATTATTTATTAATGTTAGTAAAAGAGATTTGATGCACATTAACGAGTGTGTTATAGGGCTGGCATAGCTAGCAAGGCAAGAGGGTTAGCAACTTACTTGAACAAAGTTACCAAGCTTAGAGGATTTCGACCCCAATATTTATCCACTTACCCTAAATAGAGTAACGTATGTTTACAAACAAGTAAAAAAAACCTTACACCTAACCCTATGTTTACTAGTATAAGTTGAGCAAATGTGAACTGCCTTAGACTCTTCCCTGACAAGCATTTGGTTTGATGCAAATTCAATTATTCGATATGGTTAGGACTCAGGGAAACCGAGGTCGAGGGGCATTGTTGCAAGGACCGCCAACGTCGATGCTGCCACCACCATCGCTTGAATTAGCTCTCATTTTGCACTCTTTAGAGGTTATTAATGAGACTTTAAAGGGGCGTCAGTTAGCAGATGTCGAAGTGGAACCCCCACCATCTGGAGTGGGTAACCCTGAAACATCGAGGGATTCAGAGGGAGGGCCTCCACTCGAGGACATCACTAGAGAACTATAGAAGATCAAACTCCCATAGTTTTTTGAGGGTTGTGCCAGTGAACGTGTGGAGGCATGGTTGGAAGTAATGACACAATGTTTCTCCTTAAGAGACTATGCTTCCATATCAAAGGAGAAAATAACGGTCTTTTAGTTGAGGGACAGTGCCTTGAACTGGTGGGGTAACTTGGAGAGGCAAATGCACCTCACCCCATACACCGTCTCATGGGAAATTTTTGAGGAAAGCTTCTAGAGGAAATATTTGTTGGCTTACTACGAGGAACAATAGGTGGGAGAATTTCATGCTCTAGTTCAGAGAAACAAGACCGTGGAAGAGTACGAGATCAAGTTCATGGAGTTGGTAAAATATGTCTCGTACATGGATACCAATCAACGACAGGCAAAACGTTTTGTGTATGGGTTAAACCCTAAGATAAGGGCCATGGTACGGATGTGGAAATTTTCGTCAGTAGCGGAAGCAGTTGAAAATGCATGTGATGCAAAGGAGCATATGAGCTTAAACAGAGGTATGAGATCAACCTTTCCACAACATTCTGGATTTGTGGGAAAGGCCCCTAGGACCTTCTCCAGGGGAGGAAGCTCTAGGCCACCTCCTTATGGAAATAGATTTGCACCTAGAAAAGTTGCTTCATGTATCTCAATGGCAGCGAGTGCAGCATCCCACTCATCACCAAAGATGCAAGCAGGTCCACGACCTTCTCAAGGAGCAACAAGTAGGGGTAGGGGCTCTAGGGGAAGGAACTCATTTCAGAGACCATCACAGGGAAGTGCACAGGTTCCATCTCATGTTACATGTTTGGGGTGTGGAGTACCCCATTACCAGCGTGACTTCCCAGAGTTGCAAGCAATATTTGTGCATAAAGAAGGAAAGGCCTCGATGGGAAGAGCAAGTAGTAGACACCAGATTTATGCAGCGGTTAATAATCATCAGGCAGAACATCAATGCACGGTGGTGGAGTCTTCAAGTACGCTAAATTATGTCAATGTTAAAATTTTATTTGATTCTGGTGCTACATATAGTTTCATTTCACCATCTGCATTAGAAAAGTGTGGGTTGGAAGCCTACGAGCATGATGACTTTAAACAAGTCGAAATGGCTTCGGGGGAAAAACAAGCGGTAGGACCTAGCATTGATAATTGTCTAGTAGACCTAGGAGTGTGTACTACTAGGTTGAAGGTATATGTCACTGCTCTGGGGACGTATGACCTAATCATTAGAATGGATTGGTTAGAAGCCCATCGAGCTATGGTAGATTGTTTCACAAAAAGGGTGCTTTGTGTTGATGATGAAGGAAGTCCAGTAGAGATCCATGGTGTACGAAGGAAGGTGTCTCTTCACTTTATCTCGACCATGAAGGTTAAACGTTGCATGAGGCAAGGTTGTCGACTATATGTAGTGGAAGCAGTCAATGAAGGGAAAAGACCCTCCTTGGATCAGTACCCAATATTGTCGGAGTTTAAGGATGTTTTTTCGAAAGAGTTGCTAGAGTTACCTCCTGAGAGCGAGCTTGATTTTACCATTGATCTAAAACCTGGTGTGAAGCCAATTTCCAAGAATCCGTATAGGATGACAACACCAAAACTTTGTGAGTTGCAGATGCAGTTGAAAGAACTACTCGACTTAGGGCTAATAAGGCCTAGTGTCTCACCTTGGGGTGCACCAGTAATTTTTGTGAAGAATAAGGATGGTTCCTTACGACTGTGTATAGATTACAGGGACTTGAACCGTGCTACAGTGAAAAATAGGTACCCAATGCCAGGGATAGATGATCTCTTTGATCAGATAAAAGGAGTAGCGGTGTTCTCAAAAATCGATTTGCAATCAGGGTATCATCAGTTAAGGATTAAGGAAGGCGATATTCCTAAAACTGCATTTCAAACTCGGTTTGGGCATTACGAGTTCGTTGTAGTACCTTTTGGTTTGACCAATGTGCCAACAATATTCATGAGTGTTAAGCCCTAATATTGGCTTATTACCCCTTAATTGGGGCATATTATATTAGTAATGTTATTTTATTTATGTCGGCTTTAGGCCATTAGTTGTAATTATACCTCCTAGTCTCCTATATATACCAAGGAGATATTTTCATTTT
>ML779789.1:1045705-1069376 GCA_009831015.1 Picea engelmannii
CATCGAGAATCAACAACAAGTTCTCCAAATCTTAAAGGACAACCTAACCATGGCACATAATCACATGAAACAACAAGCAGATCAACATCATAGTGAAAGAAGTTTTGAAGTAGGGGATTGGGTGTTTTTAAGACTACAACCATGCAAACATATGTCCCTTAAGCAAGCCAAGAAGGATAATAAATTATCACCAAAGTACTATGGCCCTTATAAGGTGTTGCAAAATATTGGTACTATGGCATACAAATTGGAGTTGCCTGCATCTTCTCGAGTACACCTAGTTTTCCATGTTTTATGCTTAAAGAAGGTTATAGGTGACAAGATCCCAGTTCAAACTATATTTCCAGAACTTGATGAGGAAGGAAAAATCATATTGGAGCTTGAAGCCATCACTGACACAAGAATTCGCCCGCTGAGGAATAGATCCATTTCAGAGTATCTCATTAAATGGAGGAAACTACCAGCTGAAGATTTCACTTGGGAAGATGAGTCTTTTATACAGAAGCATCCAGAGTTACTCAAGCGTTGAGGACAACACTTGTCTCAAGGGGAGGGGCATGTTAAGCCCTAACATTGGCTCATTACCCCTTAATTGGGGCATATTATATTAATAATGTTATTTTATTTATGTCATCTTTAGGCCATTAGTTGTAATTATACCTCCTAGTCTCCTATATATACCAAGGAGACATTTTCATTTTGAATTATCTTGTACTTGAACATTTAAGTGGGGTAAAAGGAGGTTTCCCCCTCGAAGAGGCTTATTATCTGAAATTATCTCTTTTTCAAGGCGTTGAGTACTTTTTCTGAGGTTTTACTATGCTATATTGATATTTGGTTCTTAACAATGAGCCTCATGAATGGTGTATTCTAGAAGTACTTAGACCGCTTTGTACAGGTCTTTCTAGACGATATCCTCATCTATTCCAAGAACGAAAGAGGACATGAGGAACACTTGCGAGTGGTTTTGTCCTGCCTTAGAGAGAACAAATTGTATGGAAAGTTGTTGAAGTGTTCTTTCTTCCAAAAATAAATTCAGTATTTAGGTCATATCATTTCTGGTGAAGGAATATTTGTGGACCCAGAAAAGTTAAAGGCCCTTATGGAATGGCCAGTACCGAAAAATTCTCATGAGGTAAGAAGCTTCATGGGGCTAGCAGGTTATTGTCGGAGATTTCTGGAAGGGTTCTCTAAAATAACAAAACCCGTCACCACTTTGCAGCGCAAGGGGGTCAGGTATGAATGGACAGAAGAATGTGATAGTGCATTCATCAAGCTTAAGAGGTTACTAACTAGTGCATCAATTCTACGAGTGTTGTATATGGAAAAAGACTTCACAGTCTGCACGGATGCCTTGAAGCAAGGGTTGGGGGTCGTGTTAATGCAGGATGGAGGAGTGATAGCATATGCATCGAGGAATTTGAAGCAACATGAGGATCTTTACGCTACTCATGATTTGGATTTGGCAGTTGTAATGCTAGCTCTGAAACTTTGGAGGCACTATCTAGTGGGGCGAAATTTTGAGCTCAAAATGGACCATGAAAGTTTAAAACATCTCTTCACTCAAAGGGATCTCAATGCTAGGCAGAGGCGATGGAGTGAGTTTGAGTGAGTACAATTTTGGAATTTCATACATCAAGGGAAAGGAAAATGTGGTTGCAGAGGCCTTGAGTAGGAGACCACGTATCTTCTCTTTGGTACCCTTAAAAGTCAATCTTAGGGAGCAGGTGTTGCAAAAACTCCTTGGAGATAGTTGGTATTTAAAGGTTACTTCAACCCTCCAGAGTGGGAGGCAATTAGATTCAAAGTATGAAGGAGATAGCCTAGAAGCAGATGGACTATTAAGATATCAAGGAAGGATGTACATCCCTGAAGGTGGGGATATTCGAAGCATCATACTGAAGGAAGCCCACAAAGCACTTTATTGTGCGCATCCGGGTGTGAAGAAAATGTACGCAGACATGAAGAAGTTTTTCTTATGGGTAGGCATGAAGCATGATGTATTCCATTTCGTCGCCATGTGCCTAGAGTGTCGACAAGTGAAAGCTGACCACCACCACCCGGCAGGTCTCCTACAAATGCATGATGTCCCTATGTCCAAGTGGGAAGTCATTTCTATGGATTTTGTTGTGGGATTTCTGCTCACATCACATAGACACAATGCCATTCTTGTGATAGTTGATAAGTTAACCAAGAGTGCTCATTTTATTTCGGTTAGAGACACTTACGATGTCACTAATGTGGCACGCATGTTTGTAAGTGAGGTCATCTGTTTGCATGGGATACCCAAGAAGATCATTTTAGATAAGGACTCCAGATTCACTTCTAGGTTTTGGACAAGTTTGCAGTCAGCGTTGGGGTCTCAGTTGAACTTAAGCACAACTTATCATCTTGAAAGAGATGAGAAAACTGAGAGATTAAATCATGTTATGGAAGATATGCTTAGGATGTATGTTATGGATAATCAAACCCATTGGGAGAAGTACCTACCTTTGGTAGAGTTCGCCTACAATAATAGTTTTCATAGCTCCATCGAAATGCCACCCTACGAAGCTCTAAATGGAAGGCCATGCAGAACATCGTTGAGTTGGGAAAGGTTAGAAGACCAAGTGATAGTTGGGCTAGAATTGATTCAAGAGATGGAGGAACAGGTGATTCAGATTATACAGAGACTAAAGGAAGCACAGGATAGATAGAAAAGTTATGTTGATGCACATAGGACTGACCGAAGTTATAAATTGGGAGATCAAGTTTTCATTCGTATCAGGCCTAATAAGAGTACCATTTGGTTTGGGAAGGGGACAAAGTTGTCACCTCAATTTATAGGACCGTTCAAAATCCAAGAGAGAATTGGACCCGTTGCCTATCGTCTTGTACTGCCACCCCACTTGCATAAAACTCATAATGTTTTTCATTTATCTGTTCTACGTCATTATGTTGCTGACAAATCTCATAAACTGAATTGGAAGGAATTTCATGTATCGGACGCGGGAACCCTCACGGTAGAACCGTTACGCATATTGGACCGTAGGGTTTGACAACTCAGGAATGGTCTGGTAGACCAAGTTAAGGTCTAGTGGGACAAGTATAACCCATGATCTGCTACTTGGGAGGATGCCAAGACCTTACGAAGAGATCATCCCTCACTTTTTTGACCACCTCGAGAATATGTTTCTCGAAGGTTGGGTGTATGTAATGCCACCTTTTGACTTAGACAACTAGGATTACCTAAGGCCTAATCACCTTTATTTTCTATTCACTGTGAAACTATTAATGATACACTTAAACTTTTAAGACGTATGAACCTATGTGAATGACAATTCTATGAATGTTTAATGTTATTTGAATGATGATGAATATTATGCAATCTATTATGTGAATGTCAATTCTATGAATGTTTAACGTTATTTGAATGATGATGGGTATTATGCAATCTATAAGAGAACACCAATTCTATGAATGTTTAACGTTATTTGAATTATGGGGATATTATGCAATCTATTTCTAACTTGAAAATTTTGAAATTTAATGTTGTTGGTACCTGGATACCGAATTGATATTATGCTTGAATGCATTTACATGATGATAATGCATAGATATGTATGAGTTTTTGTTATAGACTAATATGCAGGTCAATGGGCTATGAAATAGCCAAAGGATAATGATAATAAAAGTTGATGTCGTGAACACCGACCGAGAAACCATATGGTATGAATCTTTATATGTGAAATTATGTTGGTTTGAATGAATTTATATGATATATGGACCAATGCATGTTTTTCAGGTGGTGAGACTGCCTAAAACTAAATATACGATGACAAAATTTCCAGCAACACAGTGCCACTATATATTCCATGTTAGGGTGTGGACCCTATTCCTATTAGGAGGGGTGGAGGCATTTCCCACCGTGTATCCTCTGAAACCTGAAGTCATGGGAGGACGGTGTTAGCTCATGCTCCCCTAGACATGTGATGATGAATGTCAGTTGCTTGTTGGGGAAGCTTGGTCAAGAGAGTGACACTTTCGCTTATGGGTTCTATTTGGAGTTAGGTCAATATAGTTGATGCTCCAAGATAGTCCAACAGAGGAAGGATAGGGATGGAAGATGGAAGTAAGTTAGGGAGGAAGGATGAGTATAAATAGTTGAGAGTGTATGGGGATTTTTCCTTATAGTGGAATTTAATGTTTTCCCTTTTTGAAAAGAGAATATGTAAATAAGTATATTTATAATTGCTTAATTGAACTACAATTATCTAAATGAACGTTGTTGTGCTAAATTATTATAATTGATGGATTTTGCGAACATTTTAAATATTTTACTATCATTTATGAAATGAATGGTCTTGTTGATTGGATTGGACGCATACAAGAATTACTATAGGTGTGATCATTATTGTCATTAGTAAATGCATGAGCCTTGTATGTGCTAGCTACACATGCATTTCTTGCACATGTACACTAGTGTGTATAATTTTTTTTTTCTTACTAATAATGTTGTTTATTTGATGTGGATGTATGAACCATGTGTCATTACCCTTGTATTGTAAATTACTCTAACTTCGGGATGAATTTTCTTGAAGGGTGTGTAGCACACCCATTTCGAAACTCTAGGCTTATTCACGCTCTGATACCAATTTGTAGTGTACCTTTTTTTGCTTACCCAGAGCTTATAACGCACTATGTAACATTCTGTACACGCACTTTTACATAATTCGTACAGACATTATATAATCACATGCATTCAAGTAAAGAAATACATGTAACTCAGAGTAAAACGTATAATTTACGGCTACGATTAAACAATCCATAGCATTTAACAGTAATTCATATACACAGCAGAAATCATGATAATTTATGTAGCACAGTCATGCAAAATGTGATAAGAACATAGTTAGATACTTATCTTGTAACAGTGGTGAACTCCACCAACCAAGTGCAGGCCTTCCACAAACCTCCCAGCCTTAGACCACACTACTCATCATCTCAACAGTGGGTCACCCCCGAACTGGGACTGAGCTCCACCCCAAGGCAAGGAATCCTAGGCTAGGCTGAAGTTACAGGGAAAAAAACATATAAATATCTGGAAGGATTCTTCCCAAAGATGCCATCTTACGCCCACTACTACCAGACTCTCATTCCCCACATGCCTGTTCCGCCCAGGGAGTATACACCTTCACACGCACAGTCCATCGGTGCTAACCTCCCTCTCTGGGTCTCGGCAACAGGCTGGATCAGGAAGTCTCAGAGCCCATAGCTGGTGCTGGGCACTCTCTGGAAAAAACCACTTCCCAGCAAACTCTTTCACCTGGGATGAGTTGCTTACAGGCCTGAAAACCTGCCTCTTCCAACCACAGTTGCCTCCCTCACCAGAAGAGAGGTCATACAGAAGCTCAACGTAAGGCTTACTCTGGCCAGTATGCCACGCGCAATCCAGCACTGCGTGGCCGCAACAACCAATTGGGAAAAACAGACACGCGCTTCCCAAACGGGTTCAGCAATCACGGGATAGTATCACGGTTTTGGTTTCTGGATTGTACGAGGGGTGCAAAGATCCCGCGCACAAGTTCCAACTGCTTAGACTGAGGATGTACTGGCTATCTCCCAAATCCACACAGGCTTTTTACCACCTCCAGGGTTATACCAGGGTATTCTTGCAGAGATCGGCGGGTTCACGCTCAGACGGTCCGATAGAATGGAGACGCCCTCCTCACATGGTTCATCTCGGCTATTATATTTGCATGCACCAGGGTTGACACTTGTCACCCTGGAAACTGCATGCGTTCCCACAACATACATCCCTTTTGCACGTTTCCCCTTTGCCAGGAACTTAGGATAAAATAAAATACACATATCTTTTGGGAATAATATTAAAATATTACTCCCAGGCTTAAGCCCCCTAGGCTTAGCCCCTAGGCTCAACACTTAGCCCCTTTTTCCCACCTTCCAGCCCCTAATCCCTTGCCCACTCTATGGACACTCAGTCCCCCTTCACTCATTCATCGTGGTTGGTCTACACCTGGCGGTGTTTATATTTTATTAATCATTCTGCATACATACAAGTACAACAACAGGCTCCTGGCCTTCAACACTTAGGCTCCCTGGCCTAACAAACACATAAGCCTACCAGCTTATACAAAAATTGGCTCACCAGCCTATAGAACATGTTTACAATTCATTTCGTATATCATGATTTGCAATGGGGCTCAGCCTTGGGGACACTACAATCCCCCTCCCCTTATTTTTGCACTGTCATCAGTGCAACTTACACTGCCTCTACAAGTCTTTCAAAATTTTCAAAAAGATGCGGGTACTCTGCCCGCATAACTTCTTCATGCTCCCATGTCGCGTCCTCAGGACCGTACCAGGTCCACTGGACCTTTACAAGCTTTATAGCTCGATTCCGGAGTTGTTTGCTTTTCCTGTCCAATATGCGCACAGGATGCACTTGCAGGACACCTTCTGGTTCCACCTAGATCACAATCCAATCGATAACATGATTAGCATCATGTACATATTTCTTAAGTAGTGAAATGTGAAACACATTATGTACAGTCATAGATGCAGGTAATGCAAGCATGTATGCAACTGGCCCAATCCTTTCCAGGATCTCAAATGGCCCACAAAATCTTGTTGACAACTTGGCGCAACTTCCCAGCTTCAGGGAACTCCTGTTAGTTTTCACTTTCAGGAAAACATGATCACCCACCTTGAATTCTCTATGGGTTCTGTTACTATCAACGTAACTTTTCTGCCTGTCCTGGGCAACTTTTAGATTATGTTTAATTTTAGTCATTTGATCTTCCATCTCTTTGAGCAGTTCAGGTCCAACTACTACTCTGTCAGCTGGATTATCCCAGCTCACTGGAGTGTTGCACTTTCTGACATAAAGCGCTTCGAGTGGGCTCATCTTCAATGATGCATGATACCCATTATTGTAGGCGAATTCTACCAAATGCAGGTAGTCTTCCCACCTTGATGTTTTATCCATCACATACATTCTCAGCATGTCTTCTATTACTCTGTTTACTCTCTCTGTCTATCCATTAGACTCAGGATGATATGTTGTACTAAAGTTCAGATTCGTTCTGAATCCTTTGAACATTCCTTTCCAAAAATTCGAAGTGAATTTCGGGTCTCTATCATACACAATTGTCTTAGGAATTCCATGCAAGCGTGCAACTTCCTTTAAGAAAATGTCAGCAACATCTGCTGCTATGTGGGTGGTTTTCAGTGGAATAAAATGGGCAGCTTTAGTAAGCTTGTCCACCACCACCATGATCGAATCATGCTGCTTGCTTGTTCTAGGTAGTCCGGTGATAAAATCCATTGTTACCATGTCCCATTTCCATTCAGGAATAGGTAAAGGCTGCAACAACACTATTGGGTGCCTATGCTAAGCCTTAACCTTCTGGCACTCCATACATCTGGCGATGTATTCAGCGATTTCTTTCTTCAAACCCAGCCAAAAATAATGGCTTTTGACTGCTGCCACAGTCTTCTGATATCCAGGATGTCCAGCATAAACCACGTTATGCATCTCCTTTAGAATTGCCAGCTTCAACTCTCGGACATTGGGTACATATACCATGTTCTTATGCAAAAGTAAACCATCAGTTCCCAAGGTGTAACTTTCCTTGGTTTGTGGTTTCTCACGCTGTTGTAGCTTTGCTACAAGATTTTTGTACTGCAAATCAACATTTGCAACTTCAAGAATTATGTCCTTAATCTCAATTCTGTACATGCTAATGGCTATAGCATGTAACTCGTGCACTTTTCTGCTGAGTGCATCGGCCACCTTATTTTCTTTCCCTTTGGTATGCTTGATATCAAAGTCATATTCACACAGAAATTCCATCCATCTAATTTGCCTGGCATTTAAGGTTGGATGATTAAATAAATATTTCAGACCATTGTGGTTTGTTCTTAATTCGAATCTCTTGCCCATGAGGTAATGTCTCCATTTCCTCAGGGCGTGGATGATTGCTGCCAGCTCTAAATCATGAGTGGCATAATTCTTCTCATGTTCCTTCAACTTTCGGGACTCATAACAAATTACAAACCCCTCTTGGCTAAGAACTCCTCCCAGCCCCTCCTTACATGCATCTATGCACACTACACAATCCTTGTTTGGATATGCAATCTTTAGGATTGGAGCACTAGTTAGCAGCTGCTTCAATCGCTGGAAGCTGCTCTCACATTCTTCAGTCCACTGGAACTTCTTCCCCTTCCTTTGCAAGGAAGTGATAGAATGGTCTATCCTTGAAAATCCGGCTATAAACCTCCTATAGTAGCCTTCCAGACCCATAAAAGATCTAACTTCTGTTACATTCCTTGGCACTGACCATTCTCGAATGGCCTGTACCTTTTCAGGATCCACATCGATCCCTTCTTCAGATATTATATGTCCCAAGTAATGGATTTGCCTTTGGTAAAAGGAGCACTTGCTCAGTTTTGCGTATAGCTGGTGTTCTCTCAACACCTGTAGCACCATTCTCAGGTGTTGTTCATGTTCTTCCTCTGTCTTGGAATACACCAAGATATCGTCCAAGAAGACTATGACAAACTTGTCCAGATAATTTCTGAACACTCCATTCATTAAGCACATAAAGACAACATGCGCGTTGGACAATCGAAACGGCACCATTGTAAACTCATAATGATCGTACCTTGTTCTGAAGGCGGTCTTGTTGATGTCCTCATCCCTTATTCTCACTTGGTGATATCCAGATCGAAGATCTATTTTCGAAAATATTTTCGCATCCTTCAACTGATCGAAGAGATCATCAATCCTCGGCAGAGGATACTTGTTCTTGACAGTGACCTTACTCAACTGCCGAAAGTCAATGCACAACCTCAACGTCCCATCTTTCTTCTTCACGAATAGGGCTGGAGCTCCCCACGGGGACACGCTGGGATGAATGTAACCTTTCTTTAGTAGCTCTTTGAGCTGCAATTGAAACTCTTTCAGCTCTGGTGTACTCATTCTATAAGGAGCCTTTGAAATTGGAGCTGCTCCAGGCATCAGATTTATAGAAAAATCGATGTCCCTCTTCGGAGGTAGTCTAGGCACCTCCTGAAATACGTCCTTAAATTCTTTGAGTACTCTGTGGTTTTCCAAATTCGAGACCACATCTTGGAATACTTCTTCCACCCGGGCTGCAAATAATTGACAGCCTTTCCGGTAACATTTCTTCAGCTGCATGGCTGAGATTTATCTAATAGCCACGGCTCTGGGAATTCCTTGGATTGTTACCTGATTTCCCTCTTCGTCTAGACATGTGAACCTCTTGTTACGACAATCCAGAAGGGCATGGTGCTGGTCCAACCAGTCCATCCCAATTAAGCAATCATATGAGCCTAAAGGCAGAATGTTCAATTCAGCCTTAGTGCTCATTCCTTTCATGTCCACTGAGCAGGACTTAACCAATTCAGTGACCTTCCTCTTGGTCCTTGTGGCTAACTGCACTAACCAAGACTTATCATGTTTGCTCTTCGTTAGATGCAAACTTTCCACCACTCTAGGATCTACATAACTATGGCTAGCCCCTGAATCAATTAAAATAACAAGTGGTCGGTTGTTGATCATACCTTCCACTTCAATCATGTGCGATTGAAATGCCTCTTGCTTGTTGTCCAGGGCTGCGTAGATCCTCGGCATTCTGCTTCCCAAATCCTCCACTGTTTCAGCTTGCTGAACAGTATGTACAGTTCTTGCCTTACCATTTTTATGGGGACAATATCTGTACTTGTGGTTTCCTTGACAGCCCCAACACTGAATGGGCGTCAGTCTCTGTCTTTGTGCTCCCTCTTCAGTCCTTCTCGGCTCTCTAAACGATGGCTATCCCTGACGACTGTTTCAGAAAAAGGAAGGATTGTCTCCCTTCTGCCTCTGTTCTTTCTTAAACCTCTTCTGGTCATCCCAAGCCTTCCAAAAGGTAGGCTTTTCTCTTTGATGTTCATATAAGCATTTCACCCTTCTTATTGTTTCTTCCATAGTCTTAGGATCATCATATTGAATCTTGTCACCAATGGAAGGTGGTAGTCCACTCAGATACCTCTGAATTTTAACAACTTCGTCCTTGATGAATGGAACATACTTCAGTAGTTCCAGAAAATTTCGTTCATACTCATCAATGGTCATACTGCCCAACTTGAGTTCGAAGAACTCCTTCATCTTTCTATCATAGTATCTTTTAGTCAGGTATTTCTTCTCAAAATACCTCTTAAATTCCTTCCAAGTGACCTCTTTCTCTCTGATGTGTTTCACCTGCACAAACTGATCCCACCACATGGATGCTTTTCCTTTCAGTTGGTACATTGCAATTCTTCCTTCTGCATGGGCAGAATAATTCTGCAGTTGGAAGTATTTTTTCATGCCAAGCAACCAGGTCTCGACATCTTCCTCCTTCTTATGTTCTCCATCGAATGTTGGAGGCTTAATCTTGTTCATCTCTCCCTTCAATTCCTCCCTTCCAGATTTCTAATGTTTTCTAGTAGGGGATGGGCTTGAACTACTTTGTGTCTTACTGTCAGAATGTATTTGGGAGAGACTAAGATGTCGGCTACCACTCCTCGACCTACTTACTCTTCCATGGGTTCTGCGACTCTCTGTCGTACTTGAGTCTCTTCCTTTCTCAAGTTTCTTCTCTATTCTTTCCAGACTCTTCAAAAATTTTAAGTTTAATGCACCTTGTCGGTCCCTGACTTTCATGAGCTTTCGACTATCATCTCGGTGAGCCTTGGCCTCTCTTTGCAATCCTTCAAGGATTTTCATTATGTGTTCTTCCTTATCCTTCTCCTTTCCATGCCCATTGGAGTTCGATCCTTTGACTCCCAGGTTAACATCCTTTCCTTCCTGTTCATCTTCTATTTCAGGGTTAATCTGCACTCTTCCCCACTCCATACTCGGCGTTGGTTAACTGGAATCCTGACCTTCGTTGAACTCTGCACACGCACTGTGAAATTCAATTCGAAGTTTGTCAGTCCATTAACCTTCACGAGCAATCCACAATATTTATAAGCCAGTTCGAACAAAATAAAAGACACTTCGTTTTAAATAAGTTTCTTGAACTGGAAGTATTATGTATCTCTTCCATTTCTTTGCATTTTGCGGAAATTTCCCAACAGTTCTGGCACTCGTCAGTCTTCTGCAATAGAATGCGCAGATGACTCGAATTTTGTCGAACCTTCGTTTCTTGACAATTCCTCATCTTTCGTGACAATCGAGTTTAAGAAAGTGTTTCAATTTCATGAATTTTCTGAGCTTTGTTCAGCCCTGTATTTTTCGGGTGTTCGAAACTTTAGTTTTCGGTATTTCGGGAATTTCGGCCTTCGGTACCCAGGACTTCGGGTTTTCGATACCCGGGATTTCATTATACAATGACTCCCCACCTCTTGTCATTTCAATTGCCGAATTCTGAAATTTCGATTTACTTTACCCTCCAGGCCCACAGCACAGCTGTCGCCCTCTACCATAGTGGTACGTGGTGCTTTTTCGGAGGATCCTCGTCACCTTCGGTGATGTCATTAGGGTCACACCACTCTTGCCTTGTCTTCCCACTCGCTGGCACGTGGTACTCTTCATGTGTCTACGTGGCACAGCTCCCGATTGAAGCTTCGGGTGTCGGGGTTTCGTGATCCCCGTCGACATGAGTTCCTGTCCTCACAAACTCTCGATCCACGATTTGTCGATGCACCTTTTGCCTTAGCCCCTCCCCCCCAGCTATGTCGAGGTCCATGTGACCGCCTCTCATAAGACCACAGTCTTTTACCCTTATCGGGGTTTTCCCTATCGCGATTTCGGCACTCGCGATGTCGGACAACTGTGCTTTACCGACTCCCGAACCTCGATATGCCGTTTCTCCGATACACTCGTGTGATTGACTATTCAACGGTCCCTCAGTCCCTCGGTGTTTCAGAGTTCGCAATATCGCGAATCCTAAATACATAAATTTTCGGGACTTCTCGCCGCGAAAACCCGAAACGGCGTGCCACCTGTCTACCTCTCGGATCCTGTGGCCCCCACACGATTCTTTTGTCCGTCGGGATATCACGTTTCGCGATTTCACGATTCCTATTGTAGTGATGTCGGGATTTCCAACACCCAATCTCCGATATGAAATTCCACGCGTAAATCCAATGGTCAGATCTTTCTCACATCGAACGGTCTTTACAGACCCTGAGATTTCCCGAAGGAATCTCGTCCGTTCATCGGGACTTAGTCACATGCTAATGTCTTGACAGTATGGTCAGGATTTATCATGATGAAAGTCCGAGTTCTTGTCATCGGAACTTCTGAATCCCCGATCCTCGAAACGGGTAGTCTCATCACACATGGCCATCTCAAATCGGACGGTCCATGACTGTTCCGGGGTTTCCATCATGGAAAGTCCTGATCCCTTGTTGCCAGGACTCCCGATATCGCGATTCCCGATTTCCCCGAAATGGAAAATCTCACGACACGTGTCCTCCGACTTTCGGACGGTCTAGATCTATTTCGGGCTTTCACCTTTAATCACTGAGGTTTGAACCTTCAGACACCTCCCGACAGATCCTAAGGTTCTAACACCATTGGTGTAGAGACCTGTCTCCCCGTGGCCATAGACCACACTGACTGCGGTTTCACTGCACCGCTAAACCTCCTGAGCTCGTAAGCGCGGTCAAGCAACTACTTGACACTCTGGAACAAACCAAGATCCGAAATTGGCCATTCCAGGCCCAATTTCCTTCACATTCCTGGTCCAACGACCACTCCACTGGCCCATCTAGGCTCAGCATCGAAACCTTGGCTCTGATACCAATTTGTAGTACACCCATTTCGAAACTCTGGGCTTATTCGCGCTCTGATACCAATTTGTAGTGTACCTTTTTTTGCTTACCCAGAGAATATAACACACTATGTAACATTTTGTACACACACTTTTACATAATTCGTACAGGCATTATATAATCACATGCATTCAAGTAAAGAAATACATTTAACTCAGAGTAAAACGTATAATTTACGTCTACGATTAAACAATCCATAGCATTTAACAGTAATTCATATACACAATGGAAATCATGATAATTTATGTAGCACAGTCATGCAAAATGTGATAAGAACATAGTTAGATACTTATCTTGTAATAGTGGTAAACTCCACCAACCAAGTGCAGGCCTTCCACAAACCTCCCAGCCTTAGACCACACTGCTCATCATCTCAACAGTGGGTCACCCCCAAGCTGGGACTGAGCTCCACCCCAAGGCAAGGAATCCTAGGCTAGGTTGAGGTTATAGGGAAAACAACATAGAAATATCTGGAAGGATTCTTCCCAAACATGCCATCTTACGCCCACTACTACCAGACTCTCATTCCCCACATGCCTGTTCCGCCCAGGGAGTATACACCTTCACACGCACAGTCCATCGGTGCTAACCTCCCTCTCTGGGTCTCGGCAACAGGCCGGATCAGGAAGTCTCAGAGCCCATAGCTGGTGCTGGGCACTCTCTGGAAGAAACCACTTCCCAACAAACTCTTTCACCTGGGATGAGTTACTCACAGGCCTGACAACCTGCCTCTTCCAACCACAGTCGCCTCCCTCACCAGAAGAGAGGTCATACACAAGCTCAACATAAGGCTTACTCTGGCCAGTATGCCACGCGCAGTCCAGCACTGCGTGGCCGCAACAACCAATTGGGAAAAATAGACACGCACTTCCCAAACGGGTTCAACAATCACGGGATAGTCTCACGGTTTTGGTTTCGGGATTGTACGAGGGGTGCAAAGATCCCACGCGCAAGTTCCAACTGCTTAGACTGAGGATGTACCGGCTATCTCCCAAATCCACACAAGATTTTTACCACCTTCAGGGTTATACCAGAGTATTCTTGCAGAGATCTACGGGTTCACGCTCAGACGGCCCGGTAGAATGGAGACGCCCTCCTCACATGGTTCATCTCGGCTATTATATTTGCATGCACCAGGGTTGACACTTGTCACCCTGGAAATTGCATGCGTTCCCACAACATGCATCCCTTTTTCACATTTTCCCTTTGCCAGGAACTTAGGATAAAATAAAATACACATATCTTTTGGGAATAATATTAAAATATTACTCCCAGGCTTAATCCCCCTAGGCTTATCCCCTAGGCTCAACACTTAGCCCATTTTTCCCACCTTCCAGCCCCTAATCCCTTGCCCACTCTGTGGACGCTCAGTCCCCCTTCACTCATTCATCGTGTTCAGTCTGCACCTGGTGGTGTTTATATTTTATTAATCATTCTGCATACATACAAGTACAACAGCAGGCTCCTGGCCTTCAACACTTAGGCTCCCTGGCCTAACAAACACATAAGCCTACCAGCTTATACAAAACTTGGCTCACCAACCTATAGAACATGTTTACAATTCATTTCATATATCATGATTTGCAATGGGGCTCGGCCTTGGGGACACTATAGGGTGGGTGTATGTAACAACCGTAATTAACTATGTAATTATTTCGAATGATAAATATTAATTTAATTAATTATTAAAATATATTAATGAGTCTCTATTATTTTATTATTAAAAAGGTGGGTGAAGTAATTGATGGGGGGATAAGGTTGTTGGGAATTAATGGGGGGATAAGGTGGTTGAGAATTAATGAGGGGGAATTGAGAGAGGAGGATAAGGAAGAAGGGGAGGACTTGGAAGGGGATCATTATTTCTATTTGAGGATTTCTGAATTTGCAAAAGAGGGAGAGGAGGAGGAAATTGAAGAAGTGGTTTTGGGGAGCTCTCATAGGGCACTGGTGTTGCTAAGAATTTTGGGCTCGAGGGCTAGGAAACCGCAAGGATTCCTGGAGCTAGGGATCCAAAGAGGTTGTTCCTAGCTGGCTGGGAGGTTAATATTCAGTCTGGGCAAGAACAAGGGCAAGAACAAGAACGTGATCAGACAAAAAAGGGACTAGATAAACCCACCTGTAGGTGTAGGTAAGTATTATGATGTTGTTGTTATCATTATCATGTTGTTGTTATCATTATTATGTTGTTGTTGTCATTATTATGTTGATGTTGTTATCATTAGTCTGATGTTGTTGTTATCATTATTATGTTGTTGTTGTTTATTTCTGGTTTATTCCAAGTATAAGAAAGAAATTAAAATAAATTCTAAACTGAAATTTAGAAAACCTTTATTTAGTTTGAGTCCTGAAAATAACCAGGCTCTACATTAATCTTCTTATCTGTCTGGTTTTCTACAAGATATTTAAACTCTTTGAATTTCTCGAAAACCTCTGATTTCTTCATGAGGAAATATATCCATGTCTTCCTGGAAAAATCATCTATGAAAGAGACATAATACAGGGATATACCAAGTGAAGGCACTGTAACAGGGCCAAACACATCACTATGAACTAGCTCTAGAATCCCATTTGCCCTTGTTTCTCCAGATGGGACCCTCACCCAACTTTGTTTTCCATTTATACAATGTTCACAAAACTCGACTTCTAAATTACATTTATGGAAATCTTCGACCATACCTTTGTTATGCATAGCTTGAAGTCATTTTTCTCCAATGTGTCCCATCCTCTCATGCCATAGCATGGTCGGGTTGAATTTATGATGACTTGTCGAGATAGTTTGAATCGACTAAGCCCAAGTCAAGTAGAGTCGAGTCGATTTCAATTCAACTTCAAAAACAACAATGCTATTGCATCCAATCGATTCGACACTCCCTAGTAACTTGTATAGGGTTCCAATTTGAACTCCTTTCATTGAAACCATCGCACCTCTGACCATCTTGCACAAATCCTTCTGAAATAGAGTTTGCATCCTTGCATCACTCATCTTGCTGATAGATATTAGGTTTCTTTCTAGACCCAGAATGTGTAGCACACCTGGAAGGGTTCTACTCCTCCCATCTTGCAGTATCAGTAGAACTCTTCCTCGTCCTACAATTTTGGTTGTTGAGTCACCCTCCAAGGCCACTTCTCCTCCTTCATATTGTTCATATTTGCAGAACCATTCTCTATGTGGTGTCATATGTTAGGATGCTCCTTATTTGATCAACCAAATATCTTGATATGGTTGTGTACCGGTCGACGCCATGTACACATCGCCTCCATTATTTAGAATTGTCTTTCTCTCAGTCGACTGCTTCTCGTCGGATCATGTATCGACTTCCATTGCCTTCGACTTGCAGTCCCTTTTGTAATGCCTATCTTTACCACATTTCCAACATCTTCTTGTCTACTGAATAGGGGATTTAGATCTACCCTTCGATTTAGACTTTCTACCAGAGAATTTTCCTTTATCTCTGTCAATCGGTCGACCTCTCACCACTAAAGTGTCTTTGGTCGATCCTTTCATGTTATTTCTTCTCATTTATTATGATAGTAGAGATGAAACCATGTCTTATAGCGGTAATGTTGTTGTATTACTCCCTATATCCACGATCAATCTATCCGAGGAGTCAACATTACATCATCTAAGCCTTGGATGACTCTTTCTCTTGGTCAAGCTAGATCAATGACCCTCATTTGTTCCAGATCCATATCTACAACTCTCAATTGTATCAATTCTTATAGTCCTCGGGGTCCTCGTCATCGAATTTCCTCCCTTTAGCTCTAGCACAACACCTTCGACAGATCTCACTTTGATGGACTAGCTCGGTGTATCCCTCGTCGAAATCCTATTGAGACTCAATCATGGACCACTCCGATGGGTACACCTTTGACTGATGATCCAGATCCGTTTCTAGGATCTCAGAGCATAGTAGGAACATCGGACCACCAGGGCACCAAACCATGGCACATGGTCTACCCCTCTTCCTCATTAACACCATCGCGGGTCAACTTAAATTCACCACGTATTAATGGGAACCTGTTGATGTCAACAACAATGTTATCACATCTTTGAGGGTTTTCTCTTTTTGGTCGAGCTTAAATTAGTAACTCGCATTCGATCAAACTCTAAATCAACAGTCCTTGTTTGATTTTAGTTTCCAAGCACAGCAGGCTCATCTGGACTATTTTCTTTTGGGACTTAAAATATCAGCGGTCAATATGGATCACTAATATCGATCTGATGGTTGCTAAGTCTTACGATCTCTGCATAATTGATTTCAAGCATCCAACAGTAGAAGACATGATTGAAAGAAATCACAAGGAGCAGGGTGTGATGGACAATTTGATGGGCAAGTGTTCAACTGCTCCATGATCTCAGCATAATAGAAGTCCAACAAGTAAAAGTAATTTTTATAGTTTTAACAAGGTGGAAACCATTCAAGAATCAAGAAGCAGTAAACAATTTCAAGAAGTTGGAAGTGGCTTCAAGAAGCATTTTAGGGCATGAACAAGAGGAATAAAAGATAATGAAGGCAATCATTGTTGAAGTCGACACTTTGGGGAATTTAAGAGTTTCTTACAACCAAAGTTGTTTTATCAGAAACCTTGAGCACAGATAGATGGTGATTGCAGCAGGAAACCAAAAATTCATCCCTTGCATTATGTTTCAGTCTGTAACTCCTCTTCTTATAGTATGTGTATTCTTGTAAAGCATATCCTTCCATTTTGTTTTTCTTGTATCGGATCTGATTTATAAAATCTTAGACAACAAATTGTTCACCATATTCAGTGTTATTGTATGATGTCTAGTTATGATATAGAAGTGATTTCCTCTGAATGTATGACCATTTCTTGTCATTTCTTTATGCATTTAAATGATATGTAGAGGGTACCTCCATGTATTTGAATGTATGAAGATGTTAATTGTTTGAAGCGTGTTTTATTGATCTATATGCACTTGTTAGAGCTGCTAAATTCTCAATTTCTCAGCACGTTGTTTTGTTTCTATAGACTATAGGATTCATTCCCAACAATGCCCTGTATTTTTATTTTGTTTTTCTTCTAATTCACCATTTTATCCTCCTTTAAAGCTTGATTGTCTAAAACACTCATGGACACATGCCCCTGAGAGTTGAGAGCATATGGCATCTAAGATGAGTTTGTTTGAGGTCCTATAATTTCAAGAAAAAGAGAGGGAAAAACTTCCCAAATACTGCACAATTACCTTACTACAAATATAGCTTTAAGGATCATCCCAATTCTTATCTCTTGGGGTGCCTCAACATCGTTCCAATAACAACGTGGAACATCTCAAGGGATAAAATTCGTCATATTTAGATATTTTTGGGTGAATTCCTCATTGTTTGGGCATATTTAGATGATGTTGGGTGAATTTAGATGATACTGGACATTTTTAGATGTTGTTGGGACGTTTTACTTCATTTCCAGTTGCCCAGTTCACCCTTGAGACATTTCTCTTCATCATTGGTTACCCAATTCACCCTCTAAGCATTTATCTCCACTACCAGTCGACCCAACTCATCCATTGAGTAGTTTTCTTCACTGTTGGTCGACTCATTCCACCAGGTTGTTTTCCCCTTATTTATTTGACCGAATCCCTTTACTAGTCAACTAAGTAATTTCTCTTGTTCGATTCATCTTCTTTGGTGAACATGGGCCTAGTAATTGATTTATGAGCATATTTACAAGCCACTGGACAACATGATATTCAGAGTGGAGAACTGAGATTGGATGGCTCATTGAGGACAAAGAATTTTCCATTGCATGGACATCTGGTTTCTTCTGTGTATACAAGTATGAGAATAGAGAGGATTGTAGTTGGTTGTTCCCATTGGTTGCACAAAGAAGGTCTTGCAACCATTAGAAAGTTAGATACTACACTGAGAACAAAGAACTCACATAACATCGTAATTTGGTCACTAGCTTCATAACATTTGCAGATATTTGATCTTTATTGACTGGGTTGCTATTGTGTCACCAGTTGGTTGTGCATTGCAGGTTACAATTAGGAGAAGGCTTTGCAACAAGGGAGAGAAGAGAGATATTTATGCAACACAGAGTAAGAGAGGCATAGTGTCTTTTGTGTAGACATGACACTCTATATAAGATTGAGATAAAGAATAGATTTTGAAATACACAAAGGTATCCTTGTCGGTGAAGCGAGTAGGATACAAGTCCCTCGTCTATAGATCAGATGGTATCATAACAATTTCATCCTTGACCAAGACATATCTTCCAGAACCATGAACAAAAAATTGGAAAGCTCATCATGGGTAAAACAAGAAGAGATAAGTTGGAAGACTTAAGGGCCAAGATACTCAGCTTTGAGAAGAGAATGAGCACTTGAAGGAGAAGTTTAAGATGTTTAACCAAAGGGTGGTAGAGATGGAGAAGAGCATGGAGACCTCTACCAAATTCTTTTCATTTATCAAGAAGAAGTTTGAAGAATGTCAGGACACCCTCACAACGGTCATGATAGATTGGGACAAGCATACATAGTTTGAACACCTTGGGGAGAAGGTCATCCAATTGGATAGCTAGAAAGAAGATAGGATCACTCAAATGTTGGCACAATTGCAGCATGAGTTGATAAATAAGGAGGAGGCCTTGGAGAAGATCCAAGCAACTGTTCAAGAGAACCAAAAAGAAAGGTCACTGTCCATTGCCACTTCCATAACCAACACCATGACTAAGACTATTTCAATAAGCTTATAATCCATATGCATTCCTCAAGAGAATCTTGTTGAATTTGAGATGCATACCATAAGCATTGGTTCCAAGATATTAAGGAAAAATGGGCTATGATGGACAAGGGCTAGGCAAGAGGAGACAAGGAATCTTGAGCCCCATTGTAGCTACACCAAGGGACAAGCATGAAGGCTTAGGATTTGATGGAAGAAGTGAAAATCCCATCACCATGAAGACCATTTTCATGAAGGAAAAAGACATGTCGGAGTTGGCTTGCTCATCAGGAGAAGGAGCAACAACGATAAGTGAAGGTGGCAACCCACTACCACCACAGTCTTCTTGTGTAATATTGAAGAATGGAAACAATGAGGAGAGTTCACAAACTCATTCTACACATGCACTCAAAGAAAGCAACAAAACCAATCAATGAGAAGAAGAAGAAGAAGACCTGGTACCACCACAATCTTCTTGTGGAAGATTGAAGAAGGGAAACAATGAGGAGAGTTCAAAAAATCACTATACACCTGCAGTCAGAGAAAGAAACAAACCAATCAATGAGAATAAGAAGAAGAGGACATGAGGGGTCTACGTCAAACAAGGAATTTCTTGTTTTTCATTGCTGCAAGAAGATATGCCATATCATAGACAATTGTTGTTACACATAGACATGCTCACCTTGTGGAAGAAAGGCCATCTTAAGGCATCTTGCAAGGAGAATCAAGCCACATGGCACATGACAAATTGCTTCCAGATGAGGAATGGAAAGAAGGATTCTCCAATTCAACAACAAACATAGAGGCACATGGAGAGGACGAGTATGTCAAGAATTCCTTGTAGCAGTAACAATAACTTTTTACATCATTACAATGTGAGTGGTCACTAGGAATAAAAGTGTCGGCAACTTCACTCAGAGCTTCACCCCAAAAAATGCATAAATAGGAGAAGGGTGCAGAGACTGAAGATTGCAGAAGATGAAGAGATGTTTGCATCACTAGTCCAAGTGATAGAAGTTTTCCAAGGAGAGATAGCAACAAAAAGAAGAAGAAGGGAAATAGGTTGATGTCGAGAGAAACCACAATCCAATTCTTGTTTCCGGTATTGCATCCGAAGAACCCCATATTGGATTTGTGCCTGATATTGGTGCACAAAGGTAAATGACATTAGATGAGTTCTTGATAATCTATGGTGTGCTTGAAAGCATGTGCAAGCACTTGAGAGTTTTTTCCATGCCATGAAGCAATCGATCCTAGTTGAAGAAGGAAACCACATTTTCTTTCATAGGATTGTTATGTGATGACAACGTGTTGGGATCACACTAAACAAGAAGACAATCATTCAAATTGGCTTCATGATTGCCAAGATGGACTATCTCCAACACAGAGAGGGCGATGGGAATGGATGTTGAGTTCAGAGTTCGGATTTGGATATTTCTCAAAGCTGAGTGTTGGTGAGAAAATTTGTGCATTACGGGAACAAGCGAGCCAAAACCAAAGCCAAAGCCATAGTCGAGGACCAAATTTGTGAGCCATAGTTAGAGTTGTAGCAAGGAGCCAACATCAGAGCCATGTTCCAGAGAAGTAGACAACACTGGTCCAAATTGGTTTCCTTGAACTTTTGGAGACCAAAAAACATCTCAATGGGAAGTTGTGATCCGAAATGGATTCGAACCAAGAATGGTTAAGACTCAATACTTACAAGACAACTTGACAATTAACTAAGGTTATGCAACTTATGTAAAAAAATGAAGATGTAAGTTGAATACGACAAATGAAAATGTGAGAGAAAAGTTTAAAAAGTAATTAAATGATAAGAAAACGAATATGAGAGAAAGATAATAAATGGGAAGGGAAGAGCCATGGCTATTGGTATTCCCTTACCCCCTAGCTCTCCCTATTTCTTCCCTCGCTCCCATTCTCAAATGGTCTTTTTGTCTAGGATGAAAAGAGGCACGGGAAGCCATGAATGCATTATAACAAAAGATTGCCAGAATGAAAATATTGAGCCCCATTCAAAGCTGGTTTTCCCGTTTGAGTTTCCAATGTAAAACTTCTTATTTCATTGTGATTGCTTATGCTTGATTTCATTATGTGGAAATATCAAATGATGTTTACTTCATTTATGAGATGAGATATGGATTCCCATGTGTTTTAAATTGATGCCTATAATTGAATTATTTACTGGTTGATTAATTTTTCATTGTTATGTGATCCCTTCACTTGCCTTTCGACTTAAACCCCTTTGATCGATTTGAATACTGTTGGGTAAAATTATTCAGTGCTGAGGCATTTAAATTAGTTGTCGGGTTGAATTTAAATATGTTGGGTGAGGTCACATTACCTTGGTCGTGTAAATTAAATGTTAAGTCGAATTCACATTTCCTGGGTTGTCTTGCAATTTCCTAGGACGTTTTCCACTTGCCCGGGACATTTTGCAAGTCCTTGGGACATTTTCCCACTTGTCTAGGTCTATTTCCAATTTCCTAGGCGACTCTATACGTAGTTGGGTCAATTTATCATTGCATGAGAGATTCTATACTCAATTGAGCCAAATTATCATCGTTTGAACTGTTCATTTCTCCTTGGACTGGTAATTCATTGTTTAAGTCGATTTTATACCTCAAATGTTGATTTTCCACCTCTCTGGTCGACTTATACTTATCTAGTCGAATTCTTTTACAGTCCAGGTAGACTTTCATTTACATGGTCGACTCAACTCCTTTGCTTGGATGATTCTATTTGCCTAAGTAGATTTTGAATTAGTCGGGTGTTTCCTCTCACCCATGTGGTCGTTCAGTGTCCATACAGGTTGTACATTCTTGGAGTGAACCACTAATATCTCACTTGGGTCAATTTCCTTTGCTACTTGATTTTTCTCAACTGTTGAACGTTTGAGTTCCTTTGTTGGTCAACCTATCTTTATGTCTAGTTGACTCACTTGCGGGTTGACTTAATTGTTTGCTAGTCTATGATTAATTGTTGGTCGACTTCCACATCATTCGATTGAATTGATTCATTCTTTGGTCGACCCCCACTCAGCTTGGTCGACTTCCTTTTGATTGGGATGAGCTACAATGTTGTTGGGTGAATTCAGATGATGTTTGGCATATTTATATGTTGTTGGACGAATTCCTCCTTTCCTTGGAGTATTTAGATGTTGTTGAGTGAATTCCTCCTTTTCTGAGAGGATTTAGATGTTGTTGGGAGAATTCCTCCTTGTCTGGGCGTATTTAGATGATTTTGGGTGAATTTAGAAGATGATAGGCATTGTTAGATGTTTCTAGGACATTTTACTTCATTATCAATTTCCCAATTCCCCCTTCAGACATTTTTCTTCATCGTTGGTTACCAAATTTTCCCTCTGAGTATTTATCTCCATTGGCAGTCAACCCAACTCCTCTGTTCAATAATTTCTTAATTGTTATTCGACTCATTCCACCGATTTATTTTCCCCTTCTTTATTCCGCCGACTCCCCTTGCTAGTCAACTAAGAAATCTGCTTTAGTCTATTGGGATTTTCTCTTGTTCGATTCATCTTCTTTAGCGAACATGGATCTGGTCACTGATTTATGAGCAAATTTACAAGCCATTGGACAACTGGCTATTCAAAGTGGAGAACTAAGATTGGCTGGCTTATTTAGGATAGAGAATTTTCCATTGCATGGACATTTGGTTTCTTGTGTGTAGACAAGTCTGAGAATAGAGGGGATTGCAGTTGGTTGTTTCCATTGGTTGCACAAAGAAGGTATTGCAACCATTAAGGGTAGAGACTAAGGTGAGAACAAGGAACTCACATAACATCAAAATATGGTTAGTAACTTCATAACATTTACAAAGAATTGATCTTTATTAACCAGGTTGCTATTATCTCACCCACTCATTGTGCATTACAATTTACAATCAGAAGAAGGCTTTACAACAAGGGAGAGAAGAGAGAACTTTGGGTAGCACAGAGTAATACAAGCCTAGTGGCTTTTGTGTAGACACGACACTCTATATAAGATTAAGATAGAGAATAGATTTTGAATTCCACAAAGGTATCCTTATTGGTGAAGTGAGTGGGCTATAAGTCCTCGTTTATGGATCATCAAGTTACCATAAAATCATCATCATCATCATCATCATCATATATCATCGTCGTTAGATTGATAGGGAAA
>ML779789.1:1076987-1088553 GCA_009831015.1 Picea engelmannii
GCAGAAGTCCATGGGCATGTCCAGCATTTTATGTCAATAAACATAGTGAACAGAAAAGGGGTAAACCAAGGATGGTTATTAATTACAGAGCTTTAAATGAAGCTTTGTTACCATTAAGATTCCCTTTGCCCTCTAAAGAATTATTATTCTCCAAAATAGGGAAATGTAATGTATTCAACAAGTTTGATTTAAAGAGTGGATTTTGGCAGATTGGCATCATACCCAAAGATAGGTATAAGACTGCCTTTGTTGTACCTCAAGGGCAATATCAATGGAAGGTCATGCCATTTGGTCTGAAGAATGCCCCCTCAGAGTTTCAAAAACGTATGGATGATATCTTCAGACATCTTCAGTTTGTAATTGTGTATATAGATGACTTACTAATCTGCTATGTAGATATGAGACAACATGTACAACATTTAAAGCAAGTTTATGAACTTTTGTTTAAGCATGGACTTGTGCTTAGTAAATCTAAATTATGTTGGGCACAATCAAAGATTGAATATCTTGGACTCATACTTTCCCAAGGAGAAGTAGAGCTCCAGGATCATGTTTTGAAGAAATTGTCTGAGTTCCCTGATGAGATTCTGGACACAAAACAACTACAAAGGTTCCTAGGTTGTTTAAATTATATCCGACAGTTCTATGAGAATCAGGCAAAAGATGTTCGGATATTGCAGAAAAGACTAAGCAAGTCAATACCCTGGAACTATAAAATGACACAAGCAGTCCAGATCATAAAGCAAAAACTCCAGAACTTACCCAAGCTACATCTTCCAGATTTATCCCTCCATTTAATCTTAGAAACTGATGCCTCTAATGAAACATGGGCAGCAGTACTTTTACAAAAGAATGGTCCAAAGCTGGAAGAAGTATGTATCTATACTTCTGGATGTTTTTCTGATGCTGAGTCAAGATATCCCTCTTCCCACAAAGAAATTCTTGCAGTCAAGAATGGAATAAAGAAATTCAGGATGTTTCTTAAACCCATCCATTTTACTGTAAGAACTGATTTAAAACATATGAAAGGGATGCTTACTAATCAAAGGTTACTTGAACATGGGAACAACAGAGTCCTGCGATGGAGCCTTTGGCTAGATGGCTATGATTTTGATATACAATACAAGCCTGGTAAAGAAAATTGCATTGCAGATCTACTGACACGAGAAGTCGCACCTCCATCAGACAAAGATAAAACAATCAAATGGCTTCATCCTCCCTGAGCTCCATGACTATGGAAGCCCCACAAGGATTCAAATGGGTCTTGGTTTGTAAAGACTGTACATATTGTTTTTGCTTTGATTGTTTAGACTGTCATATAAAAAACAGTCCAGCTAGTCTACGCATTTTAGAATTCTGGATTGATAAATATAATGGTTATGAATCATATGGTAGATATTTCAGAGAAAATAGAGATTTATTCAGGGGAATAATGACTGGTGGACCACATCAAGGACAAGTCTACATTAGCCTCTACTCTCCCACATTATCATATGAATATTATTGCAAAATATTGCATCAAATCAAATATGATGGCTGTTGTTGGATAACATTTGAATGTGATTTGTTCAAAGATTATTATTATTCTTGGTCAGGTTGGCTGTACGTATTGTTTTGGTATTACTGTCCGAGGGATGCAAATTTCTTCAACAAGACAGATAAAGAAGCCTTAAAAATTTGGTTTCATGCTGAAGTCTGTGAAGCTGCTCAACATGAAGCATGGTTTGTTTTCAGTCTATCTTATATGAGCAGTGAACTCCACTATGTGCCGACAGAACCATATCAACCTCATTGCTATAAAGTTACCAGTACTTATTATGGTAATTTATGTGTTCCTGAAAATGAATTAATTCCAGCAATGCAAGGATCACCTTTCTATAGGTGCTTCAGTGGATTTCCTCCCTTCTCGTCAAATCACAGCTCACCTCCGTCCAGTCACAAGTATAATAGTGATTTCTCTTTCGACTCTGTAGCAGAATTTAATATTCAGAATATGCTAGAAGCGTGATGGACTCAGTAGTCCATATTTGTAATAATGAAGAATCATTTGTTCATGTCTATCGGGCCGACAGTGGTGTCCCGACGGTTCGTGGGTTCCGTAAACTCCACAGTGTAAAGATTAGGAATATTTTTGTTTTAGTCTATGTCATTCTATAAAAGGTATGATGGGTCCCCATATGGCCGAGCCTCGAAGGGACGAGATAACAGCTGTAGTCCACAGCTGCCCCATCTATCTCTTCTGAGAATCTTTTGTAACTAGCAGTTGCCCGTAGCTCATTACCGGGAACCTGCTTAGAGATGTATAAATAAGTGCCTCCTCTCCTCATTCTAGGCATCCGGGAATTGAGTCGAGAGAGAGTCTAAGTAAGTATCTAGAGTCGAGCAGTGTGTATCCTCTTTGCTTCTCTTGCCTTCGGGATCCTGAGTTAGCAAATGAAAAACACTGATCTCAAGTGTAATATCAGTATAAGGTCCTGTCCGCTCTGAAGTGCGTACTTTGGTAAAATTGGTATCAAAGCCATAAGTGTCTTGAAGTCTGAGGTAGTATTTGCCTGAGCAGTGTGCCAGGAGCCTGGCTATAATCCTTCTAAAGGATACAAGTCTGAATTCCCTGCTTTTCTGTGCAAATATATCTCGCTAGTCTGTATATGATCCATGCCTCCTGCATGATGTACTGTAATCAAGATTGACAGATTAATAAAATCATAGTTTTGAAGTCTTGTTATTATGAGTGAGCCTTGTGTCTGGAAAATCTGGTTGTGAGATGTGCAAATTCCAGCTAAAGTGACATGTTCAGCTGAAGGTGATTGTCGGAGGATACGTAAGCATTAATCAACGTTTTGGTGCCGCAGAAGGTCGTTTGTTGTTGCCAGTGTCTTAGACACATTGTAAGTTGAACTTACCATTTTATCTTTTGCTTATTTGCAACATTTGAAGGATTCTTGCCAGAAGTAGCAGTAGTTCATAATGACTTCACAGAAGGACTCTTCATCTCATGATCTGTCAGCTCTTGCTAAGTATCGCCCTAGTAAATGGTATACGAAGTTACTCAGTCAGTCCAATAATAAACCCCTATATAATGTTCGTCTGTTAGCTCAGGAATATGAGCCAGATCCCAACTGGCGTATGCCTGAAGTTCCTGCTTCTGATATCTATGATATATCTATCTTTCAGTTTAAAGCTACTACATTAATCAGGTATTGTTCTGTAAATGTGCCTATTTCCCTTGGTGAGTCCATGTATCAGATTCCCTTAATCCAACAAGGTGATATTGACTGGGGTCTCATACATGGATATGAATATATTCACATTGGGTTAATTCAGTTTGGTAAAATTGGTATCAGAGCCATAATACACTGATATATATATATATATATATATATATATATATATATATATATATATATATATATATATATATATATATATATATATAATTTTTAAGTTTGTATAAAAAATTTTACTTAATTTTATTTTGAAAAATTTAAAGAATTCAATAATATTAATAATTAATAAAAGTTATTGAAAAATTTGTGTAAAAGATATTAATTTTTTTAGTTAATTTTAATTAATTTTATTTTGAAAAATTTAAAGAATTCAAAAATATTAGTAATTATTAAAAAATATTGAAACTCTGTAAATATAATAAAAATATTTAAAAAATTTAATATTATAATTAATATAAATTAATAAAACTTTTAAAATTTATAAACTAATCGATAAATTTTAGTGGATGTTCTTCATCATCAAAAATAAAATAAATTTATTTTATTTTAAAATATAAATATTAACATTTTAAAATAAAATTTAAATAAATAAAAATATAATAAAATTAAATATCTACTATCCAATATATATTAACATTTTAAATATATAATTTAAATAAATAAAAATATAATAAAATTAAATATTTATTAACCAACAAATATTAGTATATAAAATAATAAAATAAAAAGTTCAATATATCAATTCGCCTAAATTAACACGCTGAAAACTGCTGTAATTTTCTAACCGTGTTGAAACTCCAAAGATCATCCATATGCACGGAACTATCTAGTGGCACCGCAATACAGGTGGAATATTTAGGGGTTTCAAATAGAGTAGTTAAAACGTTTTATCTTTTTGGGGTTTTGTGGTTATTTTTTTTCGTTTGATTTTTAGAAAAGGTTTAATTAGAGACTCTTATGTTTAGGTTAACCATTAAATATTAAACACGATAATCAATTTTATAATTTAACAATTTTCAAATGTTCAAACTTATTATTATGATAAAAATAAATTTGAAATATAATAAAAAATTTATAAATTTTAATTTAGTTAATTAAAATTGTTTTCTTTATTACAGGCGTACACCTATTGGTAATAGGCATATTACTTTTTTACATTTACCTAATCGTGTTTAAAAATTACTGTGTTCACTAACTTATTGCCACGTCTACCTGATTAAAAAATATTAAAGTATCTTGACGTTTCATGTTTCTGCTCACTGACGTAAGTTTTAATATGCCTTTCGAGGTTAATCAGCCACATAATTGTGGTTGTGCTAGTATTATACATATAGAAAACAAAATGAATATTGTCAACATAGAAGTTACTGTTCATAACTTTTATACTAAAAGTGCATTGACCTGATTTAAAAATACCATAAATTAAGAGAATTTATAAAGTTTGTGATGTTAATTAAATTGAAGATGAGCAATATTTCCTTTTAATTTATTTAGGTCTTTATAATATAAAATATAATTTTACCAAATTTCATAAGATTTAAAAAAATATAATAATCTTGATATTTTTATTTAAATATAAAAACCACATTATTGATAATGATGCTTAAAGTCTACTGAGACAGATTTAGTTTATAGAAACTTAAGAAAAATAAGAAATTACTTGATTTGCTTAAAAAGATATTTTAAAACCTTTAAGAAAAACATTCCTCAATCACTATTTAATAAGTTAGGTTAGAAAGTCAATATTAACAAATATTTTGAAATTAAATTAATGTGAATGTGTAAAATATTTTTATTTTTTTTTCATCATCATCAATGTCACAAAACTAACAAATCTAATTTAATATTAATAAAATTTATTAATATTTTAATATATAAATATCATAACAAAACTTATTTAATATTAATAAAATTTATTAATATTTACAAAATGAGTTAATAGAAAAAATGTATATTAAATAAAATTTATTAATATTTTATATCACAATTCAAAAAAATTAAAAATATCATATTAATCCTAATACTTTCTTCCAGAACTCATATTATTAAAAAATTTTAACTTAATTTATTTTATTTGTTTAACAAATTGTTTAAAAATGAAATATTTTTTTAAACATCATAATATTTTATAAAAATCGCATTGCAACATATATTTAATTGAATTGATTTTATTTGTTTTACAATCTTTGTTAATCATAGTAGACTGTAAACATCGTCTCAATAATAAAATATTAAAAAAAAAAAATTCTTATGAGGTAAGGTTTTGAACATTTAGCGTAAGGCTGTATATATAATTAAATTCATTTTATTTGTTTTACAATCTTTGTTGATCTGAGTAGACTGTAAACATCGTTTCAGTAAAAAAAAAAATATTAAAAAAATTAATTCTTATAATTTAAGGTTTTTTTATATAACTTAATTTAAACGTTTTATTTTTTTTATAGTGATTTTTCAAAACAACAGAAATATAATTTAAATAACAAAAAATAGGGATTTTATCCAATTTTACATTTTTAAATTTTAATCAACAAACCCAAAAAGTATAACGTTTAACCCACACTTATATTTATAAAAAACAATATATCAATTTGCTCAAATCAACGAGCTGAAAAATATTAAAAAAATTAATTCTTATGACGTAAGCTCTTTTCTTATATATATATTTGTATAAAATAATAAAATAAAAGTACAACATATCAATTTGAGTAAATCAACACGCTGAAAACTGCAGTCAATTTCTAACCGTGTTGAAACGGGAAAGATTATTCATATGCACGGAATTATCAGTACTGGCTGAATATTCAGGGTTCCAACTTCCATACTGTCCTATCTGTCACTTCATAGTTCCGACAAAGTTTTGGATAAGGAACGCGTGTGGAAACTTGAACACTTGTCCCATCCCAGCCAGATCATGCAAAACGTTTGGAATGGGCCAGAAGCAGGTCGCATGTTCGAAACCGACTAAAAAAGGCAGATTTGTTTGTTCCAGAAACTCAAAGATCTTGGAAGTTCCACAGGTCTGTCGAGATGTAGCCCTCCTGCTGCTGCTGCTGCTCCTGAGAAATCCTAACGAGGTCCAACATGGATACATCGTCCATTGACAGCATTTTTTCCAAATTTAGTAACTCAGCACCGTCTGATGCCGCAAACAGCGAACTCCACGGCGCCAAGTCCTGCCACTCGTCCGATATCTGCTGTTTTTCTGTCGACAAATTCGTTTCCGGAACTGAAGACGACTGCGACGGCGACGCGGGCTCCTCTTTATTATTGTTCAGAGAGGGCAGACTCGAAGGGGGTTGGCCCAAGGCATATTTGAGGGCGGCATGCTGAATCTGCTTGGGGGAAAGAGAAGACGCAGACGGAATGTTGGGCAGAGAATCTGGAAAGTTGAATTTGGCGTTGGGCCCCCTCAGACAATACATTGCGGCGTCATATGCACGAGCGGCCTGCTCAGGGGTTTTGTATGACCCCAACCATATCTTCTGTCGAGATCTCGGCATCCGGATTTCGGATACCCATATCCCCCATTTTCGCGGTCGGATCCCCTTAAATTGACGGGAACCGCGATCTTCGTGTGGTGGAGCAATTGTCTGGTCATGTTCCTGCTGGGGGCATATCTCCATATTTGGCGACACAGAAGCTCTAATTCTAACAATATCTCAGTGTGGTAATCACTGAACTGAGGCTGTGGAGTGTGTAGGAACGACATGGAGGCGAAGATATATAGGAGTCAGCGGAGTGAAAATGGTGGAAGCGCGTATAGTCAGCGTTCTTTCAAGCGAGAGGAAGATGTGGGGAGACCTGACTAACTGTCTGTAAACGAGTAATTCAAAGGAAGACCGGCTTTCGATATTTTCGTCCATACGTCACCGGTGGACCATTAAAAACGTTTTGCTTGCGTAACGTATGATGTTTACGCTTGTTGTACAGAATAAACAGTATTCCACGTAGGCAGGTTTTTGGATGTTTGCTGGGATCCCACGTGGGTACCTAGCTCCATGTTTTTTCAGGGGAAATTTCACTTGTCACACTTTACCTTTCTACACCGCGTACAATTTCGCCATCACACACAGTCAAATGCTGTTCTACTTGGCAATCAGTAGTACTCACCCGAGTCCAGCTTAATCTCTTTTCACTGTCTACGTGGAGCCCAGTGGATTCTTCATGAGCGTACTGAAAATCAGAGTTGGTACAGAATAGCATTAATCATAATCAAATCATTTTCAAAATTTTAATTAGTAATTTTAACATTTTAATTACGTTTATTACGTTGAAAGAAAGACGTACATATGTTAGAAATCGATACATTTAATCATCTTTTAATCATAAATTCCAATAATATAATTATCAATTAAAAATACTGCATATTCTTAATGATACTTCCAAATTAATAAATAAAATCTCATATTCATAACTTTCTTTTACTTCCTTAAGAATTTTACCAACCAAAACCTTCAACCACCATTTTACTTTGAAACTATATCAATTTATACTAATTATATGTTTTTTAAATCATCACCTATTCACTTTGAAAATATATCAATTCAATGGATCGCTTTGATATCACTTTGAAAATATATCAAGATTGTTTTGCTTCTTATTTGGCCTTGTTTTTTTGTTTTTTCTTTCTATTATTTTATTTTTATCAAATTATTTAATATATTCTATCAAGTTAGTTAATTGATATTTAATATTACTAAAATTTTAAAATTAATTGTGGCTGATCAACGCCCAAAGGCTGATAAGATGAAAAGAATCCTTAAAAGAATATATTAAATTTTATTATTGATTAACAAATAAACGATTGAGCTTCATTTATCTGGTGTTAATATTTTAATTTATGTTAATCACTTACGTGGCAATCAGTTAGCTATCAAAGTAATTTTTAAATATGATTAGGTAAATGTAAAAGAGTAAACACATAAACGGATGTCTTTATAATAGCTAGGAAGTTAATGATTGAAATCACAGTCATTTATTTTGTGTGACTACTAAGAATATTCCAGCCATATTTAATCTTGTCCATAGAAAACTTATTAAGCACTAAACCCCTATTAAATCTGCCATTGTCAATAGGTGTACGCCTTTCGACGTAATTACTAAAATTTTAAAATTAATTTATTATATTTTTAATAATTTATTATTATCTTAAATTAATGTAACATTTTAATTTTGTAGATTATGATTAAGTATTTAATGATGAAATGATATAAATCTAAATATAGGTAATCTAATAAGTATGACACTAAATATTAAGAAGTGAAAATAGCAACAAAGCTACTTTTAGTGGTTTTTTAATGATTTAATATAATAGTCTTATGTAACTCAAAGAAAAGGTAAAGTGATTATGAAACACTTAAAACTTGTAATAATATATTACTTGTTTGTAGTCTAAAAGAAAAAGAGAAGTCAGAATGGCTACTTATGCCTTTAAAAGTTGAAGTAGAATTGGATAGACCTATTTGTTAGTAACTATTAACAATGTGGCAAAGCTAAAAGAAATCATTCATCTCAATCACTGGTGCTAAACCCAATTGAAATAGAGATCCTTAAATTCTACGAGAGTAGGAAACATTCTACTATATGTAGGGAATAGACCCATCCAACTTCTTCATCTATATAACCCAATCCAATCTTGAGAGTCTCTTTAAATGCATATCTTGCATAGAACCCTAATAGAATCTAAAGGACTTAAAATTTCAAATGGATTTATTTGACATCTAATCTCACCAAATATGTTTTGGATCATTGTTATTAAATTTGTAAGTTTTATAAACTAAAATGCAATTTTGAAACTCCTAGATTATTGGTTGGTTGGTCAAAATATAAAGATCTAGAAATTTATAATCCCACATGAACAAATCTCTAATTTTAAAAGTTTGTTGAGGTGAGAAACAACATAGTTTACAAACACTATATAATCATGAAAGCTATTAATACTATAATGAGATAATAAGTGAAAAACTCAATTTTTAGGATGACATTTTTTTTTTCTAACAAAATAAAATTATGTTTTTGAAAACTATTTATCTTAAAATAAGTCAAAATCCCTAAAAACAAAGTTACATGATAGAAGTTTCATAAATATAATGAAATTATAACTTTTAATAAACATTTTATTAAATTTGACCAAGAATTTTCATTAAAACAAATTTATTTACTTATTAACATATTTCATTAATAATAATAATAGTAAATGTGACTTGACATCAATGAGGGTTGAGAGACAGGCGAAGAGACTCAGGGGATAAAACATCAACTATCTATGTTTGGTTCTTCTAAGAAGATGAAGGTACGTGCAAGCAGGTGTATTCGTCCAGCCAATCTCTGCTGTGCTGTGCTGTGCTGTGCATATCATGCCAAGGAGCGAGCAATAGAAATGGAAAATATTACATCATAATATATTTTGGAGGGAAAATATAAATAATTAATAATATATTTAGGCATATACCTATTGGAGATGGGCATAATTAATGATCTTTTAATCTTAAATTCTAATTTGATGGTTATGCATTGAAGATGCTGGTATATTTTTAGTCGTCCTTCAAAATTAGTGAATCAGATTTATTGTTGATAACTTCTTTACATTTATAAATGCATCTCTTAACCTGTTTACTTTTTAACATTTACCTAATCATATTAAGAAATTACTGTAACGTCATATGATTGCCACGTTTAAATGATTAACTTTTAGAATTCTTCAACTGTCCAATTTCTTTATGCATAGGCCTGGCATTTTTACTAAATTTTTTTTAACTTGACGTTTTTACTGATTTTTTTTATCAACAATAAATCTTTCGACATTCGCCAACCGCGAATTAGCGGCTGTGCTAGTAAAATATCTCTGTTTGAATCATCGATATGTACAGACAAATGATAATCCGTCCTTGCCTCCACGCAGGATCGAACTACGGACCTTCAGTTACAAGACTGACGCTCTACCACAGAGCAATGATGCGTATAATTAACTGATCAGCTGACAGCTTGTTCTCCTCGACCTGTAAGCGTATAAGAAATAATGGCATGGCAGGGAATCGAGTAGCTGTCCGTACTAAACGTTTTATTTTTTTTTGCTTTTTGTCAGGTATAATTTTTGTTTAATATCTGGTTAGAAATTGTTGGATATGCAGATTCAAGTTGAATTTATTTATTTATTCAAAAAAGCAATTTAAATAACATAAAATTAAAATTTGGTTCAAATTTATCTTGTTCTATTCCTTTAAAAAAAAGGGAAAAAGCAGAATGTTTAGACAACTACAGTTAAAAGCTAAGCCTTCTATGTTTTGGTATTTTTAGTAGTAATCCTATATAAATCTAAGTGAAATCTCAATTTTCGATTGTTTAAATTGCATTTCTGATTGCATAAATAGATTTGACTTACTGAAAAACCTCTGGAGCACTAGTATTATACAGATTTAACCACTCTAATATCAGATTCAACAATTTATGACCAACCAAAAAATAATTAAAACTTAAAAAGTTTAAAATACTGCATGTAATGGCATGTGTAATTTTTTTTTTTTTTTAATTATTATTTTAAATGTTATATTGAGATGGGAATTTAGTCATTTCAACAATTTTTACTAATGAAAATTTTTAAATATTCAATTTTTTTTTCAAAAATTAAATTTAATATATAATTTATGTATAACATTATAAAAACTTTATAAATTTAAAAAAATTAAGTTAAAATCAAATAGATTGGACTTGTAAACAATCACTATATAACCTCTAACTATATAACCTCTAAGTGCAATGATTCATAATAACTATATATTATTAACATTTTAAATATTTACATTGCAAATATAATATAAAAGATTATTAAATACTAAAGGGGCTATGAATTCATGAGGGGAAGAAATGGGATTTATAGAGATAAGAGTAAATATCAATATTTTATTGTTTTTCATCTTTTAATCTAAGTTCTCCACCTTTATCAAGGATTATTAATTATTCACCACCTTAAAATTTGTTGTCCCAAGAGAGAAAAGCAAGACTCCTTATAAAGGGACTTGTTTCTTGTTAATATGCAATTTACAAACTTGTCTCTTGTTAATATGCAATTTACAAACTATGATTGTTAATATGTAATTTACAAACTATGATTTTAAGCATGCAATTTTCTCCCCTGTCCATTATTTTCTTGGTTCATTCTCCACTTCTCTGGTGTTATTGTACCTTTACCCCTATGCATTTTTAGAACTGCAGCCATAAACATATGAAATCCATACTACTAAGAATATTCTCAATTTAATGAATGTTGTTCGATAAATTTATAATTGTTGCTAAAAGATCATTAATCACGCAACGTTCCATTACAAAATGCATATTGATGT
>ML779789.1:1088603-1108292 GCA_009831015.1 Picea engelmannii
CAACGTTCCATTACAAAATGCATATTGATGTAAATATTCAATGCAACTTAATACAATTACGAGACAAATAAAGGGAAGAGAACTACATTGTTGGTCGACATAATCATGTCGACTATTGCATTTAGTAAATTGATGGTAGATGTTCTACAAAATTGGATTGTTGGAAAATTTTGAGATACCTATATTATATGTTGTAGTAAGTTAAATTTGTAGTAAATATATATTTTTTTAGTTATAAATTTAATAAGAATTTAATAAATTATTTAGGAATAAGTAAAGTTTTATCATGATTCAAAACTTGTGTGATAAAATATTAATCTTATAGGTTTTCTCAATTCTAAACTAACCTAGATGGCTAAAAAAATTTGATTAAAATTATACAACGATAAAATCTCTTAACTTTTTATGTTGTTAGATTGACAACTCGAGGGAAATAGGTATGAATCAATAGTGAATCATATTTTTAATTATAATTATTTTTGCATTGCATGTTCAAAGAATTATAAACTTGAAAACAAATGCCAAAATTAAAAAGCCAAATTTTAAAGTAATAAACCAAAATTCAATGTTACAAAGCCAAAAATCAATTAATATATATTTTTCACTATCTTCTCGTATTTTTTTATTTTTTTTCAAATATAATATAAATCTGATGTAAAAATGTTTCAAACTATCTATATATATATATATATATATATATATATATATATATATATATATATATAAACAATGAAATTGTTTTATTTTATTGTTGGTATGAAAAAGGTTCTTTGGATGAGGTTGAATTTAACTCTCAATTGAGAGTGAGTTTCAAGAGTTGAGAGATTTCACGGGTTAAATATAACTCTCATGCTAGAGTTGACTTTAACCTAAGGTAAAAATATTGGTAGAATCTCTCATTTGAAAGTTAAAACAAACTTTAGTTTCAAATTGTCTAACCAAGACTTTGTGATCTGTAGGAATTTTGAGAAACGTGTAACTTTAATAAGGGTTTAGTTTCAAATATTGTCTAACCAAGACTTTGTGATCTGTAGGAATTTTGAGAAACGTGTAACTTCAATAAGGGTAGACATCGACAATTTGAAAATTTACCTGTAACTTCAACAAGGGTAAACACCAATAATTTGAAAATTTAATACAATAAAAAATTACACAACAAAAAAAAATAAAATAATATGACACTTCTTCACAAAAGCATAAATGAAATTTACGCCTCATCTAAGGAAAGAAGGATTAAAGTATCAATGGAAAACTTCAACAAGCATAATATGGGAGCATTGTGCGAATGAGGGTGTACCTTGGTGCTAATAATATCCCTTATGGCCAAATTCCTCGAGATGATGCATTCTCTAAGTTCTATGAAGAAATCGAAGGACAAGATGAGGACAATGATGAAGATAAAGTAGAGGATGAAGTTCCAATGATTTGGGTCGATCAAATGTCAAAAAAAGGATAGGTGGCGCCAAATAAAACACCTACACTAGATGTCCAAGGAGAGACTAAGATCTATGAAAAGGGTCTACTCACGGGGTTCAAAGGTACTAGAGGATTGGGAAAGGATGAGCAAGGGAAATTTGACCCACTCTTTCTAGAACAAATACCCAAAGGCCTAGGGCTAGGGGCCATCCCTAATGCTCCCATTATTAATAGAGTGGGTTTTCATTTCACCTTTACCCTTGTAGTAGATGGTGGAAGGAAAAAAAAATGAATATTGAAGTCAATTATCAAAGGAATGAGAACAAAATTCTGAATTCCATTGCACAATCCCTTGAAGAAAGGGTAGTGTCTTTAGAATATAAGCAAACAAAGGCGACACAAATATCCATTCAACTAGATAAATATGGAGAAGGCCTCCCCTCTTATATTGTGATCCCTAGGATAGGAAACATCGACAAGGTTTAACTCTAGAAAAAAGTTGAACAAGTTTTGAAGGATGTTGAGAATTGGGAATAAAAGCACCAAGAATGCTCAATCACATAAACAAGCACCCAAAACCTAGCTAATAAGCAAAAGGAATATTTTTAAAAGCAGAGATAAAAACTAGAAGAATCCTAATAGAAGTTACATGAGGAAAAGGATGAAGTAGTAGCACTAAAGGAGGAAGGAGAGGCATAGAGAACCAAGTATAAAGAATCTTTAGCAGATGCCAAATTATAGGTGACAATGAATTCAATCAAGAGAATGATCTGAGACTACATCTTTGATGATACTCCAAAACTTAGAGACCACCTATAGTATTACCTAGAATTTGATGATCTCCATAGGTAGGTCAAGAAATATCTAAATGAGACCTAGGAAGAAGTAGAACATAGGGATGAAGTAGTCGAGAAGGTGAATCAGGCCATAAATAATATTCCATCCCTAGCCCTAGAATTGTCAAAAGTTAGGGATCAAATGTCCATATCAATAAACATTGATACATCTATTGCCAAACTAAAGATATATAGAATTACCCATAAGAGGGCCATGGCAACGAAGAACCCCATTAAAGAATTCATGAGTGACATGGAAAACATAATAGGTTGTGACTTCCCATAACCATGGGATCTGAAACTGCATACTTTAGGGATGTATAATGGGTTGTTGAAAGTCACTGTTAGGGTCCTAATTGTAGAAAATTCTTACTCCAGCACCTGGGTACTTTGTTATCTAGTGATTTCCTTACTGCAATCATATCAACAACTCACAAAAAAATAATGCACTACTAAAATATTCAATTCAATATCATGCAGTTGAAGCATAAACTAGGAAATCAAATCAAGCACACATGAACACCAAATTTTTTGGGTAAGTACCCCTGGAAAAATCCTAGAGGAAAAACCAATGCTGAGAATGATTTTATTATGCTAAAATCAGGGCTCCCGTAACAGGGATAATGACCCACTGAGAGAAATACAACTACAGACTAATCTAGCAAGGGTTGACCTGCTGTACAATCAATTCTGGCACACTTTTCTAGGAATCAATGACTATCTCTTCAGTGACTCGTGGATATCCACGAATTTCCCCACTGTGACCTGTGGATGTCAATGAATGTCTCCTCTGTGACTCATGGATATGTACAGAAAATCTTTACGGAAAGCTCCATACGCTCCAACACTCTCTTGTGGCTTCTTTCTGTTGAAACCCACCTGCATATGCCTCTATTCTCTCTTCTCCTTGACCTGTATGATATCTATATGAAGGTGCTTCTTCACCTATCCAGGATCTTGAACCACTATCCTTCGTGATCCAATACTCTGTGTCGACTCCCTCGACACTTGTCAAGTGTAAGCAAAAAAATCTTCTTTACTTCTACACTCTCGAATGACTCCACACTAGCAAAAGTCCTTCTTTTCTATCTCTATGTAAATGTGTCTTCCTCCTTTTCCTAGCCTTGCTTTTATAATCATGAGTTACAATCTATTTCTAATCTCAAAAGTGATCTACAGTTGAGATTAATTTTCACACTCAGTTTTAGATTTAGATTACGTGATGCATGCTAAGTACTTTTAACACGTTTCATAAATAACTCAATTAACTGATTACATAATTAATTAGTAAAATCCATTTACTTTAATAATTCCTTTAACTAAAGTAAATTCAAGAGTAGAAGGATTTGGATGATTTCCACACGTCTAGACACATAGACCTATGCGGAAATACTCATATGATGTTATCACTAACATCAACACTCCCTCTTAGCGAGGAAGGTATTTCCCAAAGATCCACTTGGAACTGATTCTTCCTCCGAATCTCACACAATGTCACACACATAATCCTACATACTGACATTCCTCCAACCCTGTTGGTTAGATGCTCCCTAAATATTGGATGTCTCAGAATAGATGACAGTACATATCAATGCCACAAAGTTTGAAAACTTTGTCGAAGGTCTACTCTCCCTCAATGTGCTCCTAGAAGCTTCATGCTCATGAGCATCCATCAATGTCATGTCATACCATCGTTCTCCTGACAGAACTGGAAGGGGATAACTCCCTCTTCCCCTCTGAAGGTTCACTCCCCACACTAGAAGTCTGTGAACTCTGCTCATCCTTTGGTTGCTCACCCTTCAAACCTCCTTCTCCTCGTCCTCTATCACTGACATCAATCCATGATCCAAGATTCCCTTAGATCTTTTTACAGACTGTCCTTGCAATATGTATAATCTTCCCTCTCTAACACCAATGCTCACTATTGTGTCTAGGATATCTCCCTCCGAACATATGAGTAATTTACCTTTCTGAAAAGTAACGAAAAAACCCATGTCCTCCAAAACTAAAATTGAGAGCAAGTTCTTCTTCAGTTCTGATACATATAACACATGTGCCACCTCTAGAAAACATCCTGACTTGAGATGGAATCTGACTATCCCAACTCCTTCTACACCACACTTGGCATGAGTTCCAAGCTCCACATGTAAACCTGAGTCTGTCTCTGACCAACTGGTGAACAACTCATGTGTCCCCGTCATGTGACGAGAAGCACCATTTTCCAAGTACCACACACTCATTGAGTAGGTGTTGGTAGAGAGGCATGTGAACATTGATAATTCCTTCTCAAACTTCACTGCAAACTCATCTAGTTCCATCTCTGCTGATGTTGATTTCTACGTCTTCCCTTGCCTCTTCTTCTTCGGACATTGTGATGCATAGTACCCAAAATTGTGGCACATGAAGCACTTGATTTTACTCAAGTCCTTTTTTCTTGGATGTGAGGTTGACTCCTCATTGTTACCCTTCATGCTGGAACTCTTTCATTTTCCCTTCCTTGTATTACTAACAAGGGCCAAGTTCTCCTCCTCTTCATCTGCCTGCTTGCCTCTCTTAGACTCCTCCCAAGTCTCCTCCTGGATGCAATCATCCCAAATTCTCTGCCAATGATCCAAAATGATCTTTTGAGACTCTAGTTGAGCTTTAAAACATGAGTTCATTAACCAATTAGGAATTGATGAAAGAAGCATAAACTGATGAGATATCATAGCAGCCATAATAAGAAATGTAGATATGAAAGTAGGCACAAAGAATCAACAAACCATAACAATGTCAAATGGATTACAAACTTGTCTGGCTATGTTCTTCTCGACCTCAAGAACCCAACATAACTGACGACACTGAAAACAATTGAGCGTAGCTCTCGGAATTGGCTTGCAAAGTTCCCCTCCTCAATGGCTTCCTTGCATAAAAACGGCTTTGGCTTCACAATTCTACAACATTTCTCATGTTCAGAACCTCTCTAATGCTGCCAAGAACCTCTGGTTTATATAGATTTGAACTGGGCATCAACCTCCCAACTTCCTCTCAATATCTGACCTCAAATCGGGCTCCAGATCTCCCAATAATGGGCAAAATCCATAAAAAATAGACTTTAAATAATAAAAAATCCAAAAAATTTAGGAAAAAACCCACATAGGCAAAAATTTGGGTGCACAGCCCCCTTTCTCTGGGTCCCTGGTCGCAGGCACCCTACCATGTGGTCAAGGGATGGATTGGTGCGCTCTAGCTCCTTCAATTTTGGGTCCTGGTCATATGGCTATGGCCCATGTGGCCAAGCCCTACAACTCCCATGCACCCACAGAATCATCGCTAGCTCCTGGTCTTTAGCCCCTGGTCAGTCAGGGCTGGCTCCCGCCTGTTGGCAACATTTCTTATATAGGGGTGTTTTCCTCTCCGATTTTAGGCCTCTGGTGTAAACACATAGAAGTGGGGTTTTGAAAACCGGTCAGATGGGTTTTATTCAAAGGCCGCAGCCATAAGCACCGAGCACAGCTCACAGAAGAAGTCCATTTCAGGCTTAAATCAAGTGAGCGAGCAGTATGTTTTCAACGGCAAGGATCAAGCGACGAAGCAAATCAACGGTCATCGGGATTTCGGGGCTACCAAGTTACCCGATATATAGTGTCAGAGAAAGCGCCTATATTTCAAGACTAAATCTGGGTCGTCCAATCCAGTGACGCATGGCGCAAGATCTAGTCAAGTCAGCATATCAACATTCGAGAGTTCAAGGGGTAAAAGTCCCTTGTCATATCACATCTTGAAACCCCGAACCCTGAAACGTCGATAAGCGCCTTTGAAGCCAAGCCTATGGTCCTAGCACCCGGTCATGTCAAGAGAGACTGGTAATGGAGGCAGCCCTCTCCTAACATCAAATACCATCTCGACCATCCATCTGAAGGACACACGGTGCAATAGCTGAGCCACGAGTGGGGCCCTTCGGAATTTTCATGATGAAAGTGTCGAGGTCATCTCAGTCGTTCATCCATCAGCGAGGCTCGGGCACATTTAATTTAAAGAGGGCACAGATCTGGACGGTCGTGATCCAGGCACTCAAATTCACGGAAAAAGTCCAATTCCGCACCCCCTCCGTCATTCTGGATTTAACGAGAAGGGGGGGGGGGGTCCGAAATCGGGGGTAATGTATGAGCGCATCTAGATGGCCCAAGTCTCGGCACTTAGATCTACGGTCTGTATTGAATTCCGGACCCCCCCATCGGTTCTGCCTTTAATGGAGGGGGGGGGGTCCGGAATGGAATTTCACTCTAGCGGGCCCCCCTTCCTGTCGTGTCACTGTCTAAGTTGTCCTCCCCGTTGCCACCTGTTCTCCACCTACCGCCACCCTCTTACCCCGTCATCTGTGCAACTTCCCTCTTTCCATCCACATGGCCCCTCCTCAGCTCATCGCCCTCTCGTCTCCTACCATGTGTCCCTCTCACTCCTTGTCACCTCCACCTGTATGATCATTCCTTTTACTCTGTGTCCACCTGTACCCCCGCACTCCACACACCTTCCTCCTCTTTCCCTTTCAGACTGCGTGGCATTCCTCAACTTATGTCACCGCTCCCATTTCCTCTCCATTGCCTCCACCGTGTTGACGCCATCGCTCCCATCATACCCTTTTTCACATCCACCATAGGGGTCCCTCGCAGCAGTCCAACGAAGCAGCATTCAAAGAGATACCGTTCAACTGATCCAGGTGGCACCATTAGGAGACCTCCATGTCCCAGAAGGTAGGGTTGACCGATGTTGTCCCCAGTCCCAAGAAATCAGTTATTGTGGTTGTTGTTGGTGGTTGGGCATCATCTCTGCCATAAAAAGAAAGTCCAGCAAAGGACTAAAGATGGTCGATTCATCTGCAACAGGATAGTCCGAAATCTGATAGCGTCTGTCTTGGGTGTATGATCGGCCAGAGTCTGCATGCGTAGACTGTCAGAAGACATGCAGAAGCAATGTTTTTAATGCAGCGTCTTGTTTTTGCTGTTGTTGTTGTTTTGAGTATATGTAGGCATTTTTGCCATTTTTGTAGGCATCGATGGTAGAGCGAAGCTCCCGATTGTAATGTTTTAACAGACACTCTAGTTCTCTGGTTATGCATCTGTATGTAAGATTTATTGTTTAATGAAAGACAGTTTCCTTCTTCCATCTAGTTTTCATCTCATACCGAGGGAGTTCATGATTGACTGATCCACATGAATTATTGCAGTTGTGTTATGATAAAGGATTTATTGTGGCACTACTGTATTCTCTGGTTTTATGCGTTTGAATGTAAGAAGATCCCGCGTTTAAATGAATTCTCCTACAGTCTGCTAGAAACTTGTTGTTGACATCAGACCTTTGCATCTCTCTGATACAAGTCTCCCCCCTACTCACCCTTACTACAACTCACTGTCTGGATTATGTCTAAGACCTCACTTGCCCATGCATTCATGGCCTAGTTTCGGAGTTGAAACAATATCGTCCGAGTTTACTTCCATTTGATCACCCCTTCCACACACAAATCGTGACACAAACTAATGGGCGTCGGGCTCTGCTCCTGTTGCAATCTAGGAGTGACTTCTGACGCTAACATTTCTAGCGCCGTTGCTGGGGACGAAGTTAAAGATTTTCCCTGGGTAGAACGACATTGAGCCTCTGATTCTGAAGGTGCATCAGACATCAGAGCCCTTCAAGATTGCTACTGTGCACCTGGCGACTCCACTGTGGCGACCCCAAGGTTTCCACTTCACTGTTTCAACTGTGGCTATTGTTAGCACACCTGAAAGCTGACCCTAAGGAGCTTTCTCGAGAAGGTTTCAGCAGCTGCTTTCTCAGCCTGAGAAGCTTCCTGGGGTAACAACAACGTTAGGATCTGGCCTTTAATGGTGAACAAGGTCTAGACACATTCGAAGTTGTGCATCTTTCACTTGGCGACTCCATGATTCAAAGATCAATTGGTGAATCCACTGGTTCGATATGGAGAAAATCCTTGCTCGCAGGTTTGCTCCTTTTAATTTTTCTGCTATTCCTAGTTTTCCTAATGTTGTCCCCTCTCCGAATAAATGGGGTGATTATTTGCCCATATTTTGAAAATGTGAAGAGGACAACCCTGCTCAGCACCTCAGTGAGTTTCATGAACTCATGCATCAGTGGGAGATACATCATGAGGATGTATTACTGAAAATGTTCATGTTCTCGTTAGCAGGGGATGCTCGTAAATGGTATCATTCTTTAACCCCTGCTAGCATTTCTTCACTCAGTGAATTCCATGCAGCCTTCACTGCCTATTGTCAGGAGCTTTATCCCTCTGAGTTGATTTTTGATAGCTATTGTGAGGGATACTACAACAAATGTTTACAAGATAGAGCTGTCTCTTATGTAGGCTATGAGGATGATCCTGATGACCTGTATCAGAAATCAGTCCTTTCTCCTCCCCATTCGTCTGCTTCGGGCGGAGTTGTGGAGCTGATAAAATCTATCGCTACCAGACTTGACAGGTGGGAAGCTGAGCGATGTGCAGAGGATTTTCCACCCTTTGAAGAAGATGATTTTGGTATCTCTACAATGGATGATTATGAAGATCCCAGGGAGGAAGAAGATGCTTCAGGCGGAGTTGTGGAGCTGATAAAATCTATCGCTACCAGACTTGACARGTGGGAAGCTGAGCGATGTGTAGAGGATTTTCCACCCTTTGAAGAAGATGATTTTGGTATCTCTACAATGGATGATTATGAAGATCCCAGGGAGGAAGAAGATGCTTCGGGCGGAGTTGTGGAGCTGATAAAATCTATCGCTACCAGACTTGACAGGTGGGAAGCTGAGTGATGTGCAAAGGATTTTCCACCCTTTGAAGAAGATGATTTTGGTATCTCTACAATGGATGATTATGAAGATCCCAGGGAGGAAGAAGATGCTTCGGGTGGAGTAATGGGACTGATAAAATCTATCACTGCCAGACTTGACAGGTGGGAAGTTGAACAACATGCTGAGGATTTCCCATCCTTTGAAGCAGATGCCCTTAGCAGCTCTACTGAGAGCGATTATGAAAAAAGATTTCCCATGGGTCCTGTTTATGGTCATTATGAATCTGACCCATGGGAGAGCCAAGAAGAAGAAATCCTCCCAGATATGATTATGTCAGATGGAGGCTGTAATGATGAGGGCTGTAAGGATAGAAGATTGGGGGAAGAAGATGCTCTGAGTGAACTAATAGAGCAGGCGAAATCTCTCATTGCCCAACATGCAAGGTTGCAATCTGAAGGCAACGGAGAGGGTTTTCCGGTCCTTGAGGCACATGTTCTTAGCAGCTCTTTTGAGGAGGTTATTGAAGATTTCATAGCTGCGTTAGTTTCTTCCCCTGATGAGTCTGTTGTCTCAGATTTAAAGGAAGAATCCATTGTGGAAGAGGAATCTTCTCTTTTCCTTCACGATATTTCCCATGACGTATTTACATTTGGGATTGAATCGAAGGATCGGGAGATCGTTCCTTTTCTACAAGATGGGGGAGTTTTGTGCTCACCCAACTTTGATGATCATTCTGGTAAGAAGCAGACCGCAGAGCCTTATCCTCTGTCCACCAAAGAAAAGTATCATGAGGAAATTAGCCATCCCAGTCATTCAGAAGAGCAGCTAAGCGCACATTTCCTTTTCTATCCAAAGCCAGTCAGTGAGCAACCACCGCCCGAGATCAGTGAGCCTATGACAATTGTCCACTCACCTGTGCTTGTCAGAGGTATTCAACCACATGGGAACAACTGTGTAGCAGAGGAGGCTGCCTGTCGCCAATTTTCCAAAATTCACCACTCATTCTATGACCCTGTCAGCGAATACATGGAGTGGCATGTCCTTTATGCCTTGGAGCCACCCTATTTCATATTAACTTCAGCCTGTGAGGAGAAGTTGAAGAGTGTAGCCGTTCTGCTATCATGGTCACACCATCTGCTGGTGATCATCAACAGAAGGAAGGAGCTTCTATCCAGGAAGCTGCTTGAATGGCTATGGTGGAAGTCTGCTTTCACCTAGTCCCATGTAAAATATTTTGTTAGCATTAGGACTGTATATAAATAAGCTCCTTTGAGCATGTAGCTTTGTTTGCTTTGCTTTACTTTTCGGCCTATATTTTCAGAAGCGGGATGCTTTGAGCTTGACTCCATAGCCCAATAGCAAGGCACTGGGACTGCAAAATGAGTCCTTAGAGCATCACAGGGACGACTCTATCCCCCATGGAGCCTAATGTTAGAAACATTTCTTGTATAGGGGTGCTTTCCTCTCCGATTTTAGGCCTCTGGTGTAAATGCATAGAAGTGGGGTTTTGAAAATCGGTCAGATGAGTTTTATTCAAAGGCCGCAGCCATAAGCACCGAGCACAACTCACAGAAGAAGTCCATTTCGGGCTTAAATCAAGCGAGCAAGCAGTCTGATTTCAACGACAAGGATCAAGCGACGAAGCAGATCAACGGTCATCGGGATTTCGGGGCTACCAAGTTACCCGATATATAGTGTCAGAGAAAGCGCCTATATTTCAAGACTAAATCTGGTTCGTCTGATCCAGTGACGCATGGCGCAAGATCTAGTCAAGTCGGCATATTGGCATTCGGGAGTTCGAGGGGTAAAAGTCCCTTGTCATCTCACATCTCGAAACCCCAAACCCCGAAACGTCGATAAGTGAATTTGAATCCAAGCCTATGGTCCTAGCACCCGGTCACGTCAAGCAAGCCTGGTAATGGAGGCAGCCCTCTCCTAACATCAAATACCATCTCGACCGTCCATCTGAAGGACACACGGTGCAATAGTTGAGCCACGAGTGGGGCCCTTCAGGATTGTCATGATGAAAGCGCCGAGGTCATCTCAGCCATTCATCCATCAGCGAGGCTCAGGCACATTTAATTTAAAGAGGGTGCATATCTGGACGGTCGTGATCCAGGCACTCAAATTCACGGATGAAATCCAATTCCACACCCCCTCCATCATTCTGGCTCTAACGAGAAGGGGGGGGGGTCCGGAATTGGGGGTAATGTATGAGCGCATCTGGACGACCCAAGTCTCAGCGCTTAGATCTACGGTCTGTATTGAATTCCAGACCCCCCCATCAGTTCTGCCTTTAATGGAGGGGGGGGGTCCGGAATGGAATTTCACTCTAGAGGGCTCCCCTTCTTGTCGTGTCACTGTCTGAGTCATCCTCCCCGTTGCCACTTGTTCTCCACCTACCGCCACTCTCTTCCCCCGTCATCTATCCAACTTCCCTCTTTCCATCCACATGGCCCCTCCTCAGCTCATCGCCCTCTCGCCTCCTGCCATGTGTCCCTCTCACTCCCAGTCACCTCCACCTGTATGATCATTCCTTTTACTCCGTGTCCACCTGTACCCCCGCACTCCACACACCTTCCTCCTCTTTCCCTTTCAGACCGTGTGGCATTCCTCAGCTTATGTCACCGCTCTCGTTTCCTCTCCATCGCCTCCACCGTGTTGATGCCATCGCTCCCATCATACCCTTTTTCACATCCTCCATAGGGGTCCCTCGTAGCAGTCCAGCGAAGCAACATCCAAAGAGAGACCGTTCAACTGATCTAGGTGGCACCATTAGGAGACCTCCACGTCCCAGAAGGTAGGGTTGACTGAGGCTGTCCCCAGTCCCAAGAAAGCAGTTATTGTGGTTGTTGTTGGTGGTTGGGCATCATCTCCACCATAAAAAGAAAGTCCAGCAAAGGACTAAAGCTGGTCGATTCATCTGCAGCAGGATAGTCCGAAATCTGATAGCGTCTGTCTTGGGTGTACGATCGACCAGAGTCTGCATGCGCAGACTGTCAGAAGACATGCAGACGCAATGTTTTTAATGCAGCATCTTGTTTTTGTTGTTGTTGTTGTTTTGAGTATATGTAGGCATTTTCTCCATTTTTGTAGGCATCGATGGTAGAGCGGAGCTTCCGATTGTAATGTTTTAACAGACACTCTAGTTCTTTGGTTATGCATATGTATGTAAGATTTCTTGTTTAATGAAAGACAATTTCCTTCTTCCATCTAGTTTTCATCTCATACCGAGGGAGTTCATGATTGACTGATCCACATGAATTATTGCAGTTGTGTTATGATAAAGGATTTATTGTGGCACTACTGTATTCTCTGGTTTTCAGCGTTTGAATGTAAGAAGATCCCACGTTTAAATGCATTCTCCTACAGTCTGCTAGAAACCTGCTATTGACATTGTTTAAATGGTTATACTGTATCTCTTTATTCTTGTTTAAACTGTGTATTTAAAGCAAGTATGGAATTGTTTGATTTGTACACGTAAATACCCATGCACTATAGTGGCTTAAGTTAAAATAAATAAACCATGAGTTCGTCAACCTTGGGCATAGCTTCATGTGTGCATGTCGACACTCCTAGTCGTTTTGAGTCTCCTAGAGCAAGAAGTCTATTAAGATCAAGAGAGATAGTGCACGTATTCACAGGCTCTCTGCGAGGCGAGCAGAGACCGAAAACCTCGTAAGTTCTAGAGTTGATGAATGAGTGCAAGGGTTACACGAAAGGATGCTTCTAAGTGTTAAGTTCAAGAGAAAGAGCACAAATCTATTAAGCGTTTCAGAGCTAACAAATCTCAGGAAGAATAACGAGATTGAAGTATCGAAAGGGAAGGTTCATTTTTTTGGAGGACAAACAAACGAGATTTGTTTGGGAAGAACCAAGGTCTGTTGCGACCGTTGGACATAGGAAAGAGCGCGAGAGTTAACCCCTTGAGTCCTTCTGACTTCGTGAGTTCGACGAATTGAGCAAGTTCGTCATAAGGGAGATAAAGTCCCCGAAGTCTCGAAGTTAATCTAGGCCTTAGATCTAAGGATGCCTGGGATCCATCCCGACCGTTAGATCTATGAGGTAGTTAGTCCAGCGTTGACCGCTTCGGGAGAATAAAGGCTTAGTAACGCCAAAACTCCCGAAGAATGAAGTAAAAAAGTAATGTGGAGCGTAGATCTATGGATCCTTAAGAACCCCTCTCGACAGTTCGATTGAGGGAATATGGGTATAACGTCGAGAGTACGTGGGGACCCATGTGTCAAGTGACAACAATGCCAGGTGTCTCGCTTGAAGTGGCACACGTTGGGGTATTAAGAGGTGGTTAGCCGTGAGTCCCTTTGGAAATCCATGGAGTGACGGATTCCGTCTGTACCGTCGATCTGAGATAGAGGATACATGGAAGAAATCTGTCGACTTTGGGTGAAATTACTCCGAGAAAAAAAGAGTGTGGAGAGGTTGAACCTCCCGAAGCCCAAAGAGACGAAGTGAATTGTAGCTGTCAATCTGTGGGAGACACGCGTCGACAGATCGTCGACTTCGGGTGAAATCACTTCGGGAGAAAAGGAGATGTGTTGAACAAGAACTCCCGAAGGTCGGAGAGCTGGAGTTCATCCGAGCCGTCCATTAGCTGATGACAGGTGTCAGCAGATCTTCCATTTCGGGAGATAGCCACTTCAGAAGAAAGTGGGGTCATGCAAGTTGAGAACTCCATAAGTAAATCATAACCATCGATTTGAGAGAAACACACGTCGACAGATCGTCGGCTTTGAGAGAAATCACTTCAGGAGAAAGTGAGTGGGGAGAGGTTGAAACTCCCAAAGTCCGAAGAGCCGAAGTAATTTATAGCTGTCGATCTGTGGAAGACACGCGTCAACAGATCACGTACTTCGGAAGCGGGGAGAAAGCAATGCGGAGTGGAGAGACGCCCGAAGTGGATCCCCACCATCAAATGAGAGGGACGCGTGGTGCACGATCCTTAACTTCAGAAGAAAGAACTCCGGGAGAAAAGGTGGTGTGAGCGTTTGGGATTCCCGAACGCCGAAGTCCCAAAGTGGATCCGAATCGTTGATTTAGATGAACGCGTGGTGCCTAATTTGGAACTTCAGGTATGGAGTACCTCGGAGGAAAAAGGAGTTGGAGTGCTCGGAACTCCCAAACGCTGAAGTCCCGAAGAATATCATAACCGTCGATCATGAGGGATGTGTGGTGCTCGATCTGTAACTCTAGGTACAAAGTATTTCGGAGGAAAAAGGTGTAGAAATGTTTGAAACTCATGAACGCCGAAGTTCCAAAGTAAATCAGGGCTGTCGAAATCCCTGAGGACACGTGATGTTCATTCATGAAATTCAGAGGTTTTCTACTCCGAAGGATTTGCGTGGTAGTCGTGTTGGCGCCTGTTGTCTTGGCGTCTGGTCATAGCCTGCGGTCATATACAAGTATAGGGGGATGAAAGAACCCGAAAGAATTAGAAGAGGATATATTGCAGTTCCGAGTTCGGTTCAGAGCATGGAGGTCATGGCTAGAAAGCCCTGGACGAGTAGAATGGAGTAGAAGCCCCGAATGAGGACATCGATTCTCTTAAGAAACAATTTTTTTTTATGCCACACCATGGGTGTGTTACAAATTGGTATCAGAGCATGGTTACAACACTTGGCCTTCTTGGGCTCATGCATGAGTCATATGAAAATATTTCTGGACCAAATTTAAGGGGTAACACCCTATTGTACCACATTCCAAAGAGGCATAGAAAACCTCTATTGAAGAGAGGAATGAGATTCCTTATTGTTGACATATGTTTTGGAAATTGGCACTGCATGTTGCTAATGTCCCCAAATAAAGAATTTGACTTCACTGTGCAATCATACGTGCTGTTGTACAGTCATAAGATTTAGTTACCAAGGCTAAAGATGGGCCTGTGGAGAATGCTACTGCCAAGCATAAATCATCTGCATAAGTTCCTTGAGTAGAAGGATGCAGATTTGAAATACAGTTTGGATTTTACCCCAACAATATTGAATCCTGCTAGTCTGTGACAAGGGAAGCCTAACATTTCTTGGGAAATGATAGTCGATCCTACAGGAATGGGATTATGATGAAGAACACTCATATTTAAACTAAAATAGAAATGTGAACGGATGGAGAGGATTTGTAGCAGTAATGATTACTACTTTAATGAAGGGTTAAACCTAGTATAGGTGTATAACTCCTCACGATCAAAGGAATGAGTCTAGTGACCATTCCTGAAAAGGGAGAGAATGCACAACTCTCGGGTTTCAAAGTGGTCAGAGAAACAAATTTTGTTTCTAGGTACATGAATTCCTGAACATGGTTTTTCTAATCAAGCTGATAAATGAAGTTGTAGAAATATAAAGTGATTGAGTGAGAAATCACCACAACCTCCCTTGCTTGGTAGATAGGAAACTAATATGTCGGAGTTCTTGTGGGAGGAGGAGAGTGGCCTTTGTCCCTAACTGTACTGAACAAAAGGAAGAATTCTAGGTGTGATGGTCAAGACCGATCTTGACCTAAAGGTACTCTGGATTTCTGAACTAGGATACTTAGTAAGTAACATAATTCAAAATTGCATTTGCGCCTTAAGGGAATAATCCAAATGGTAATAGACATTAAATTGTTAAAATTAAGATAAAATGGTTGACTAAATGTTGATCCTGAATGTGGTAAAGGAAGTGTTGGGGCATTTCTAGAAGCCCAATAGGTCATATTGACATCCAGTGGTGGCTGGCAGCCATATAGATATAACTGGAAGCTAAATTGGTTGATTCTATTACCTTGGGCATGGTTAAAATTTCCCAGAGTGTATTTATAAGCTGGGTAATGTTCCATGGAGGTTGAGGAAAGAGTGTTTTCTTGCTAGTTGTTATCATATAGAAAGTGAACATAGTTATGACTATGTCTGATTCAACTTCCATGTGGATGTCGTGTGAATGATTGCAAGCTCACAACTGATAGGGAAGCTCAGTGTTGTGTGTCCCTATGAGGCTTGTCATAAGAATGGCAACAATATCCTTGGAGGATGATCTCGAAGTCTGATAGGTCCATGTGTAAATGATGCACTTGCATGATGTAAGGATATATGTATACTAAAGGCACAACATGGTTGCCTTGATGAGTGATATGTAAGGCAAGAATTGCACTTGCCAAGATTAAGTGAATACCATGGATGAATGGTTAACTCCATTTTGAAGAGTCATGAAAGTTTTGTTTTCAATTATAGCTTAAGGGTAATGCACTCCATTCCCTCAGGAAAGACTAGTATAAATAAATGAAAGAGTAAATGAGCAAGAATTCTTTGTTGTCATGATAGGAGGCAAATGATTCTGCCTTTGAGGGTCACATGAGAATGATTGTGAACAATCATGAGTTGACTGAATTTAGAATAGAGATGTATGTAGGCTGTGAAATATACCCATGGCAGCTACACATATACTTTTGATTATGAATATGGTTAAGTACATCATGGATGTAAGTTAACAAAACCAGAATATGTATGAATACATAATTTGGGTGCATGACAAAGATACATGTTTATATTCCTTATGGAATATTTGGTAAACAACTAAAGCTAACCCAAGGTTGAGGCCATCACATATAGTGATGGGCGTGCAATAAGAAAGTTTCATGTTAAGGGAGTTCCCTGTGGAAGAATTGTGTGAAAACTCTGTTAGGAGGTCGGAGTCACAACCTTAATAACTGCTGAGAAACTAAGCAACGAGCTACAAGATTATATATATATATATAGATAGATAGATAGATAGATAGATAGATAGATAGATAGATAGATAAGAACCCTGGATTACATTTTGAAAAGCATCATGTAATGAATAAAAGACTAATGAATGAATAAATGGGTGCATTCGATTGAATATGCTTGGTTAAAACCATGTTAAGGAAAGGCAGTTGTATGCCATGGATACTCAAGTAGAGTATAAGTCAGGAAGAAAACTCTGATCGAATCAGGTTAATCAAAAACCTGACAGAGGAAGTGAACACGAGCCATTCACCGAGAGGAAATTGATCTCAGTTGTCAGATCGATTTCAAGATCCACTGGAGTTAACGGATCAAACACCAGTTGTTCGATAAGATCGACGACCCATATTCATTGCGGAGATCGAATGGGCACATGGGTTAACGGTGGAGTCTGTGACCGTAATTTGAATTCAATGTAGCTTTGTTTGGAGTATGGGGTCCGATCGTAGATTGAACGAATCGTATTGATTGCGGAGCACGAAGGAGAAATTAACGGGCACACTAGTTCAAGGCTTGCAATCAACCTACACTATTGATCTCATCGGGGTGAATGATCAATGACCACGATTAAAAGAGTTGGACGAGAACTTTTCAGATTGTGAAGATTGAACTCTCCGATAAAGAGCGAGCATGTTGGGGATTCCACAATCATTGTGAACCATTGATTTGTGAACGATCAGTGGGTGGACCTGGAAGGAACTCACACGTTAATGTCACGTAAACTCGTACCATGATTGGGTTCTATGGTTGGATTTGGAAAATCAATCTCCCAGTCTATATTTTCGGTCAAATACTTATATGCTGGGATTATTGTATTTGGAATCGTGTGGTTTAGAATCGATCTAGGGATAAGATCGATGACCCATATTCATTGTGGGGAAGGTATAAGCAAACGGGTTAATGCCAGGACCTGTACCCGTAAATTAAAATCAATGTAGTTTTGTTTTGAGTTTGGGGCCGATTGAAGATTAGATGGATTGTATCCATTATGGAGATCGGAAGGAGAATTAAACAACGAACTAGTTGAGGTTCCACAATCCCTTGTCATTGTTGGATCTACATCGTCGATTTACAGGAAAGGGGTGTAGCCAGGATCATAACACCGGAACACAAGAGCTGAAAGGATAACGCCGAAATGAATAGAGCTGAGGTCACAAATCTCGGTCGCATGGAGAGAAAATGGAGTCCCTCCGGGCCAGTCAAGGAAGGTAGACTTTAGCACTCTACGTTAGACTGTGGTCGCAGGGACTGGTTCTATGGGAATAAAGGTGCTCATAGTCATCACGTTGCATGGAATGCATTTAGGGAATGCATGTTGCATAAGATGGTAGACAATGGATTTTTCAGTAAGGAAGGTGGACCTTCCAATGTTTTACTTACATTATGTAAGCGTTGAAGGAAAAAAAAATTGGGTGGCCATGAGTGTTGGCACCCTGGTTATTAATGAAGGAAGAATGCTTAAAGGAAATCATGTGCAACTTTTGAGTTTCATGTGTACTAATTTGGGATCGTGATTGACCTATAGCAGGAAGCACGGTCCTGCTGTAAGAGTGAATGAAAATGAATAATCCATATAGTGAAGAAGTTGGTTAAATTCCAACACATCGTGACCAAGAACCTGTTATAAAGTGTGACAAACTTGAAATCAATGCAAGAGTGCATTGTGTATGAATGTGGCCATAAATATTGACACATTTGTTAAAATCCTTTGAAATGTTGAATTACGTTTTGAAAGGTTTGGTATGTTGAAATAAGGCATAGGCAAGGAATGAGATCCCCCTTTCATGTTTATATAGATGTGATGAACTATTAGTATGCATGGTTTTGAATACACACACACACACACACACACACACACACATGGATGCACGAGAGACTAACAGTTTGTTTGGCTGCGTAAAGAATGAATTGCAGGGAGAAAAGGGTCTTGGATATGGCAGCGTGGTGGGCCCATAAGGAAGGCCGATTTTATGTTGAGCCAAACTGCTATGGGAAGGAAAGTCCCATAATTATGAATTTGGTTCCTGTGCGGAACAAATATGAAAACAAAATGTGGAATTTGGAAATCTGTGGGTGACAGATTTACAAGAAAATTTTGAATTTAAAATTTATGATGATGTCTCATGAATTTCTGTATACATGTGATACAGGTGAAAGGAAAATATTTGTGAAGAGTGAAGAGACAAGAGACTCAGCTCTTGGGTTTGAGGTGTTGAAATAATGTAACTGCAAAGAGTATTCTTATTATTATTAATATTTTATTCATAGGATCAATCCCCATTGTGGATTGATCATGTCGGATATTGTAATAGGACCAAATCCCCTTTTGCGGATTGGTCAAAAAACAATTATAATAGGCAGAATAAGAAGTCGGCCCATCAATTAATAAGAAGACCCGGAAATATAATAAAGGTGGGTTTACCCACCCAGATTAAGAAGTCAGCCCTGCCAATGAAGAGACACTTCACACGTGCCAGAACTTGTATAAATAAAGGAGTCTAGCACCTCATTTGATCACAAATCACTTGCTCAGTTTGAGAGACAAGTTCTGATCTATTACTGACAAAGGAGAGAGAGAGAGAGTGGTGCATATCTTGGGAGAGGACTTTTTGTTTTAGCATAAGATCTCTTTGCATTGTATTGGCTATTTATATTAAGGAAGTTTTGCTAGGTTTTCTTCCCCTAAAGGGTTTCCCAGAATAAATGTTGTGTCTCTTGTGAATGTATATTTCTCAGTGATCTTGTTCTTATGTTGTTGTTATCTATTGAAATGCAAAGAACTATAATAATGGCATAAACATTAACATGGTATCAGAGCCAACCTGAAGGAAGCATATTTTGCAAGAGAAAAACGTCACTATTGCAGTACCTGCAAATTAGGGTTTTTCAAAAGTGAAGCTT
>ML779789.1:1135884-1176299 GCA_009831015.1 Picea engelmannii
GTTAATATGCAATTTACAAACTATGATTGTTAATATGTAATTTACAAACTATGATTTTAAGCATGCAATTTTCTCCCCTGTCCATTATTTTTTTGGTTCATTCTCCACTTCTCTGGTGTTATTGTACCTTTACCCTTATGCTTTTTTAGAACTGCAGCCATAAACATATGAAATCCATACTACTAAGAATATTCTCAATTTAATGAATGTTGTTCGATAAATTTATAATTGTTGCTAAAAGATCATTAATCACGCAACGTTCCATTACAAAATGCATATTGATGTAAATATTCAATGCAACTTAATACAATTACGAGACAAATAAAGGGAAGAGAACTACATTGTTGGTCGACATAATCATGTCGACTATTGCATTTAGTAAATTGATGGTAGATGTCCTACAAAATTGGATTGTTGGAAAATTTTGAGATAGTCATATTATATGTTGTAGTAAGTTAAATTTGTAGTAAATATATCTTCTTTTTAGTTATAAATTTAATAAGAATTTAATAAATTATTTAGGAACGAGTAAAACTTTACCATGATCCAAAACTTGTGTATGATAAAATATTTTTCTTGAAAGTTTTCTCAATTCTAAACTAACCTAGATGGCTAAAAAAATTTGATTAAAATTATACAACCATAAAATCTCTTAATTTTTATGTTGTTAGATTGACAACTCGAGGGAAATAGGTATGAACCAATAGTGATTAACCAATGAAATGCAAGAAGATATAAATCTCGTGTGTATATATACCAAGAGGAGTTCCTCAACATCTGCCAACATAATTTTGTCGTTGTTGCCATGTGCCTTCATATAGCTTTTGCCTATTTCATTTGTTTTTTTTTTTTTAATATGTAAGCACACTTTTTCTCATTCTTTTCATCTTTATCATATCTCTTGCAATCATATTTTTAATTACATTACAATTATTTTGGCATTGCATGTTCAAAGAATTATAAACTTGAAAACAAATGCCAAAATTGCCAAATTTTAAAGTAATAAACCAAAATTCAATGTTACAAAGCCAAAAATCAATTAATATATATTTTTCACCCTCTTTTCGTATTTTTTTTTTGAATGTAATATAAATCTGATAATGTAAAAATGTTTCTATATATATATAATGAAATTGTTTTATTTTATTGTTGGTATGAAGAAGTTTCTTTGAATGAGGTTGAATTTAACTCTCAATTGAGAGTGAATTTCAACTTTTCGTTGAGAGATTTTACGGGTTAATTATAACTCTCATGTTAGAGTTTACTTTAATCTAAGGTAAAAATATTGGTAGAAAAATCTCTCATTTGAAAGTTAAAACAAACTTTAGTTTCAAATATTGTCTGATCAAGACTTTGTGATCAGTAGGAATTTTGAGAAACCTGTAACTTCAATAAGGGTAGACATCAACAATTTGAAAATTTACCTGTAACTTCAACAAGGGTAGACACTAACAATTTGAAAATTTAATACAATAAAAAATCACACAACAAAAAAAAAGAAAAAATAACATGACACTTCTTCACAAAGGCATAAATGAAATTTACAGCCTCATCTAAGGAAAGAAGGATTAACGTATCAATGGAAAACTTCAACAAGCATAATATGGGAGCATGGTGAGAATGAGGGTGTACCTTGGTGCTAATAATATCCCTTATGGCCAAATTCCTCGAGATGATGCATTCTCTAAGTTCTATGAAGAAATCGAAGGACAAGATGAGGACAATGATGAAGATAAGTTAGAGGATGAAGTTCCAATGTTTTGGGTCGATCAGATGTCCAAAAAAGGATAGGTGGCGCCAAATAAAACACCTACACTAGATGTCCAAGGAGAGACTAAGATCTATGAAAAGGGTCTACTCATGGGGTTCAAAGGTACTAGAGGATTGGGAAAGGATGAGCAAGGGAAATTTGACCCACTCTTTCTAGAACAAATGCCCAAAGGCCTAGGGCTAGGGGCCATCCCTAATGCTCCCATTATTAATAGAGTGGGTTTTCATTCCACCTTTACCCTTGTAGTAGATGGTGGAAGAAAAAAAATTGAATATTGAAGTCAATTATCAAAGGAATGAGAACAATATCCTGAATTCCATTGCACAATCCCTTGAAGAAAGGGTAGTGTATTTAGAATATAAGCAAACAAAGGCTACACAAATATCCATTCAACTAGATAAATATGGAGAAGGCCTCCCCTCTTATATTGTGATCCCTAGGATAGGAAACATCGGCATGGTTTAACTCTAGAAAAAAGTTGAACAAGTTTTGAAGGATGTTAAGAATTGGAAATAAAAGCACCAAGAATGCTCAATCACAGAAACAAGCACCCAAAACCTAGCTAATAAGAAAAAGGAATATTTAAAAAAGCAGAGATAAAAACTAGAAGAATCCTAATAGAAGTTACATGAGGAAAAGGATGAAGTAGTAGCACTAAAGGAGGAAGGAGAGACATAGAGAACCAAGTATAAAGAATCTTTAACAGATTCAAGTATAAAGAATCTTTAGGTGACAATGAATTCAATCAAGAGAATGATTTGGGACTACATCTTTGATGATATTCCAAAACTTAGAGACCACCTATAGTATTACCTAGAATTTGATGATCTCCATAGGCAGGTCAAGAAATATCTAAATGAGACCTAGGAAGAAGTAGAACATAGGGATGAAGTAGTCGAGAAGGTGAATCAGGCCATAAATAATATTCCATCCCAAGCCCTAGAATTGTCAAAAGTCAGGGATCAAATGTCCATATCAATAGACATTGATACATCTATTGCCAAACTGAAGATATATAGAATTACCCATAAGAGGGCCATGGTAACGGAGAACCCCATTAAAGAATTCACCAGTGACATGGAAAACATAATAGGTTGTGACTTCCCATAACCATGGGATCTAAAACTTCATACTTTAGGGATGTATAATGGGTTGTTAAAAGTCATTGTTAGGGTCCTAACTGTAGAAAATTCTTACTCCAACACCTAGGTACTTTGTTATCTAGTGATTTCCTTACTGCAATCATATCAACAACTCACAAAACAATAATACACTATTGAAATATTCAATTCAATATCATGCAGCGGAAGCATAAATTGGGAAACCAAATCAAGCACACATGAACACCAAATTTTTTGGGTAAGTACCCCTGGAAAAATCCTAGAGGGAAAACCAATGCTGAGAATGATTTTATTATGCTAAAATCAGGGCTCCCGTAACAGGGATAATGACCCATTGAGAGAAATACAACTGCAGACTAATCTGGCAAGGGTTGACCTGCTGTACAATCAATTCTGACACACTTTTCTAGGAATCCATGACTATCTCTTCAGTGACCCATGGATATCCACGACTTTCCCCACTGTGACCTGTGGATGTCGATGAATGTCTCCTCTGTGACTTGTGGATATGTACAGAAAACCTATACGGAAAGCTCTGTACGATCCAACACTCTCTCGTGGCTTCTTTCTGTTGAAACCCACCTGCGTATGCCTCTATTCTCTCTTCTCCTTGACCTGTATGATCTCTAGATGAAGGTACTTCTTCACCTATCCAAGATCTTGAACCACTCTCCTTTGTGATCCAATACTCTGTGTCGACTCCCTCTACACTTGTCAAGTGTAAGAAAAAAAATCTTCTTTACTTCTACACTCTCAAATGAATCCACACTAGCAAAAGTCCTTCTTTGCTATATCTGTGTAAATGTGTCTTCCTCCTTTTCCTAGCCTTGCTTTTATAATCACGAGTTACAATCTATTTCTAATCTCAAAAGTGATCTACGGTTGAGATTAATTCTCACACTCACTTTTAGATTTAGATTACATGATGCATGCTAAGTACTTTTAGCACGTTTCATAAATAACTCAATTAACTAATTACATAATTAATTAGTAAAATCCATTTACTTTAATAATTCCTTTAACTAAAGTAAATTCAAGAGTAAAAGGATTTGGACGATTTCCACACGTCTAGACACATATACCTGTGCGGAAATACTCATATGATGTTATCACTAACATCAACACTCCCTCTTAGCGAGGAAGGTATTTCCCAAAGAGCCACTTGGAACTGGTTCTTCCTCCGACTCTCACACAATGTCACACACATCATCCTACATACTGCCATTCCTCCAACCCGGTTGGTTAGATGCTCCCTGAATATTGGATGTTTCAGAATAGATGACAGTACATATCAATTCCACGAAGTTTGAAAACTTTGTCGAAGGTCTGCTCTCCCTCAATGTGCTCCTAGAAGCTTCATGCTCATGAGCATCCATCAATGTCATGTCATACCAACTCAGTCTCCTGACATAACTAGAAGGGGCTAACTCCCTCTTCCCCTCTGAAGGTTCACTCCCCACACTAGAAGTCTGTGAACTCTGCTCATCCTTCGGTTGCTCACCCTTCAAACCTCCTTCTTCTCATCCTCTATCACTGACATTGATCGATGATCCAAGATTCCCTTAGATCTTTTTACAGATTGGCCCCGCAACATGTATAACCTTCCCTCTCTAACACCAATGCTCACTATTGTGTCAGGGATATCTCCCTCCGAACATATGAGTAATTTCCCTTTCTGAAAAGTAACGAAAAAACCCATGTCCTAAAAAACTGAAACTGAGAGCAAGTTATTCTTTAGTTCTGATACATATAACACATGTGCCACCTCTAGAAAACCTCCCAACTTGAGATGGAATCTGACTGTCCCAACTCCTTCTACACCACACTTGGCATGAGTTCCAAGCTCCACATGTAAACATGAGTCTGTCTCTGACCAACTGGTGAACAACTCATGTGTCCCCTTCATGTGACAAGAAGCACCATTGTCCAAGTACCACACACTCCTTGAGTAGGTGTTGGTAGAGAGGCATGTGAACATTGATAATTCCTTCTCAAACTTTACTGCAAACTCATCTAGTTGCGTCTCTGCTGATGTTGATTTCTACGTCTTCCCTTGCCTCTTCTTCTTCGGACATTGTGATGCATAGTACCCAAAATTGTGGCACGTGAAGCACTTGATTTTACTCAAGTCCTTCTTTCTTGGATGTGAGGTTGACTCCTCATTGTTACCCTTCTTGCTGGAACTATTTTATTTTCCCTTCCTTGTATTACTAACAAGGGTCAAGTTCTCCTCCTCTTCATCTGCCTGCTTGCCTCTCTTAGACTCCTCCCGAGTCTCCTCCTAGATGCAATCATCCCAAATTCTCTGCCAATGATCCGAACTGATGTTTTAAGACTCTGGTTGAGTTTTAAAACATGAGTTCATTAACCAATTAGGAATTGATGAAAGAAGCATAAACTAATGAGATATCATAGTAGCCATAATAAGAAATGCAGATCTGAAAGTAAGCACAAAGAATCAACAAACCATAACAATGTCAAATGGATTACAAACTTGTTTGGATATGTTCTTCTTGACCTCAAGAACCCAACATAATTGACGACACTAAAAACAATTGAGCGTAGCTCCCGGAATTGGCCCACAAAGTTCCCCTCCTCAATGGCTTCCCTGCATAAAAATGGCTTTGGCTTCACAATTATACAACATTTCTCATGTTCTGAACCTCTCTAATGCTACCAAGAACTTCTAGTTTATATAGATTTGAAGTGGGCATCAACCTCCCAACTTCCTCCCAATATCTTACCTCAAATCAGGCTCCAGATCTCGCAATAATGGGCAAAATCCATAAAACATAGACTTTAAATAATAAAAAATCAAAAAACTTTAGGAAAAAACCCACATAGGAAACAATTTGGGTGCACAAACCCCTTTCTCCGGGCCCCTGGTCGCATGCGCCCTACCATGTGGTCAAGGGATGGATTGGTGCGCTCTGGCTCCTCCGATTTTGGGTCCTGGTCATATGGCTATGGCCCATGTGGCCAAGCCCTACAACTCCCATGCACCCACAGAATCATCGCTAGCTCCTGGTCTTTAGCCCCTGGTCAGTCGGGGTTGGCCCCCACCGACCAGGGATTATCTCGAAATCCATGCATAATATCAATTCAAATGTATATTGCGTCATTTGGATAACAAGCACCACCCTTAGCGCAATTGGTTAACGCTTGGTTGTTAGGCCGTTGCGCCCACGAAGGTCGGGATTTCAAATCCTCGAGATCCACACCAATTTTTGAACTAGCCGTCATTGACAAAATTCTGGGTGCCACGTGGTGCCGTCTGATTGGGCCATGTGTCACCCTATGATTGGACCGTACCACATAGTCACCAACACAATCAACAACCCAGTTATCGTTTCATTAATGAATGCTGTAACGAGTAAGAGTTTCTGAATCTATTAATAACTTATATGTTTCAATATTTTTTTGTAGTTCTTGCCTCTAATGATGAAAACAAATAGTTGTGTCAATGTGTGATTAATGCTAGAGCTAAGGAAACTATTTTTCTTTCCATCATTTTATTGCATGTGTATTTTCTTTCGATAATTGTATCTCAGTGAATAATTGAAATACCAACAAGTTAATGTATTAGTACTAGGCTTGTCACAGGTGTGAATATCTTTGTTTGCATGCTTGAGCACAAGGGTTATGCCAAGCTCATCCTTCTTCAGTAATTAAGAACCCCCCCTTTTACCAACTGGTTTATACCAGGACACATCTTTTAATCAGACCTATCTAATAAAAGAAAAGACAAAAAGAGAACGTTTAAACTAAAGGAGGAACTTTTATAAGAAGACATCCTGTCAATCACTACGTAAAGCCCATCGATAATTTGGCCAGATCGAAATATCTGGAGAACCATTCCACCATCAAACGCTACAGAAACTAATTGGGATTCCGTGGAGGAATTGGTTCTTGTTGTTGAGTTAAAGGGATTTATGACCCCTCAATATAATTGGTGCTAGAAGGAGGGCCTGTGAATGAATGGCTTACAATATTGATGATATAATATTTCGCATAGCCTATAGATTCAAAACAACCCACATGCATGGCTAGTCATTCTCAAGACAACCCACACACATTGAGTACTCCTGAAACAAGTAACTCACCCCATCAAGAGGAAGAACATCTATTCCCTGAAATACCTTACGCTCTTTCTCACGAGGAGTTGAACCAGTTCAGAAGAATCACAAGAGCTGACGCCGGACAAATTGGATCATTGCCCCTAGCTCCGTTACTTCCTCGTAGAAAACAAGTAAGAAAACTAGTGTTCGACACCCCCGACCAGGTTTTTTTTCACACAGTAGAAGACCTGATAGATTTCTCCCTCACTGAGATCAAACATCCCCTTAATCTGGTCCCCAAAACACCAACTGGTAACTACTCTGAGCCCGATGATTTTGAATCTGATGAGGAAGGGTTTAACTCGGATCACTCAGCTTCAGAGTCAGATGACATGGAGGATAACAATGATCATAATGAAGAAAGGGGAAACCCACCTCAAAATAATCAACCTTGGTTGGCCAGAGATGCTCTGGAAATCTCCGAATGGGTACATAACCTCCCTCGACATCCATAAAAGTTACTCCCCAAATTTGACCCTGAAACCTCATGATTGCATGAAGACCATATTAAAAAGTTCACATTGGCTATTAGAATGATGAATGTCCAACATGAGGATGTAGTATGCAGGATTTTTCCCTATAGCTTTGAGAATTTAGCCTCAATGTGGTATTTTAACTTGCATGTAGGATCCATAACTAGTTGGACAAAGTCTCAAAAAGATTTTTTAGACAAATTTGCAGAAGAAACCACTACAGGAGCTTTAATGGCTGAAATGTTCGCTACCACCATGACTTCAAAAGAAAAGGTTAAAGACTTCAATCAATGATTTACCACTATCCTAAACAAATTTCAACCCGAAGCTAAACCCACTCAGGAGTTGCAAATTGAGGTATATGCTAATGCTCTCCCTGCTTCTATTTCCATGTTTGTAAAAAGGGCTGCCAAGCATACCCTAGCTGAAAATTTCGAGGAAGCCAAAACAATTGAATTCCAAATGAAGGGATGTAAAGAGGGCTAGGTATTACTAGTTAAGAAGGAATCTCAACCTCCACCCAGGAAAATACTTTTGTTGACTAGACCCCAAGGAAAAAAAACAGAACAAGGTCCCAAAAAGGGAAGTGGAGACATAGAAGACCTACAACGGATGATAAATAAATTGTCAAATGAAATCGTAGAGATGAAACGAAATGTAGGGGAAGGAAACCAAGGCCAAAGGCCTCATAAACCCATTTTTAAGAGAAACCCACCATTCAAAGCAATTGAACCTCCCCCAACCAACTTAAACATCAACCTGGATAATGTAGCATCTGACTCTTTATGTACCTATCATTAAAAGAAACATTCTGAAAGAGAATGTCCACAATGGGTGCATGCCATGAATTTGATGGCCAATCGGTTCCTAGACGAAGTTTCCTTACCAAAAAATCAAGCGAATCAGCGGTGAATATTTCCAATCAAGAGGAAGCTGACCCACCGGAAGAAACAACCATGTTGCTATGGGATCCTGACTTGCCAATGCCTTCTGATGACATATTTGAGGTCCAATAACCACCCGCTAAGGTATTGGCTATACAAACCCAAAGTAAGGGTCAACCGGTCTCAAATGACCTTATCGTTGTCTAAACCTCGAGAGGAAAACAAACAACCAATCACCCAAAAACACCTTTTGTCTCCCAAACAAATCCTATAAACATCCATACACGAGAATCACCCAAGCTAGACTACAACATAGTAGACGATTTAAAAAGATTGAAGCCAAATGTGTCGGTCATGGACATGTGTAGAATTCCCCAGCAAAAGGACTTTCTTTTACAATCCTTAAAGTCAGTAGAGACCCCTATAAAAATCACTAACCAAGGGGAGGTTCCCTGTCCCACAGACCAAAAAAATAAACCAAATGTGAATGCTTGCTCTGTAGATAGAAAAGGAAACCCTTTTTTCCCACCATTCCTTTTAACGTTTGAATTCTTCAATAGAAACCTCCATAATTTTTTTGTTAACTCAGGGGCATCCTCTAATGTCATGCCATTATCTATCTTCAAGAAATTAAACGCAGTCCTTCTCAAAAGTGATAAACACGTTATACAACTAGACAGAACTTAGGTAAAAGTTATTGGAGAACTCAAATATGTCATGATCAGAATGGCCACACACTCAAAAAATTTCCAAGTAATTGACATCATTGTAGTGGATATACCAGAAGCTTATGGATTTCTACTTAGTCGAGATTGGTCTGAGAAGTTGAATGAATACTTTAGCACAGACTGGGCTCACTTATGGTTTCCATTAAAGGGGCATGCCGACATGATTAGGATCGGTAGGGAAAGGTATCTCAAAAATACTGTCACCGATTTAGAATCCCTCAATGAACCCTCGTCGACAGATTTCCCCGTGCTAGGCAATTACTCCTGCGATTCTGATTTTGGCAATTTCTCCCCTCTCTCATCGGATGTACCTCTTACTCAAAACTCTGAAATGACCTTTCAAGTAAATCTACTAGTAACGGAGGGAGAAACCCTCTTCTGTCAAGAACCTCTATTGGAAACCACAAACAAAATAGGTGGAGAGGAGGAAGTTAGTAGGCATGGAGAAGCTGATGATTTTCTCTCACAAGTTTGGACCATGTACTTTGATGGGTTTAAATCGCAAGAAGGGTTGGGGGAAGGATGTATCCTCATTGACCTGAAGGGGAAAATAAATTTCCTGTCCTGCAGACTAGAATTCGAATGCAGTGATAATACTGCATAGTATGAAGCTTTAGTGCAAGGACTAAAGAAATCCATAGAATTAAATGTTAAATAACTAAAAATTTTTGGGGACTCTGAAATTATCGTTAGGCAAGTAAATAACACTATACATTGAAACTCTGCCCACCTGAGGAATTATCAATAGGAAGTTCACAGGCTAATAGAAAATTTTGAGGCCTTCAATGTTACAGCTATCCCCAGAACAAAGAATACTTTGAGGCTATCCCCTTTAGAAGACTATGAAGCCTCTAGGTTCACTGTGGAACTCCTCTACAAACCATCAGTGCCCAACAATATTTCTAATTGGAAGGTCTTTGAAGGACATGAACATATTATAAATTTCCTAACCAATCAGGAAAATTTTAAAGACCTGGCTATTGACGATGAAGTATTCCAAGAGAAATTAGTAGAAACCGATTCCCATGAACAAATATGTGAAAAGGATCACTCTAATAACATACGCAAGTTTCGCTCGATACCGAAAGGGGTATCCAATTTGGAGAACCTATTTGACTTAAGGGAAAGATTTAAAGGATCAACAAGCACAAAGAAAGGGAGCTCATGTCCCATGTACAAGACTATAAACCTAGGAACCCCGGAAAACCCTAAAAATATAAATCTAGGCAAGCCAGTGTCTAAAGAATAAAGGAAAGCCTATCTCAAACATTTTAGAGAATATCAAGATGTTTTTGTGTAGTCCTACCAAGATTTGAAAACTTATGACACTCGTATTATTCAACACACAATCCTGTTAAAATCTGGAGTAAAACCCTTCCAATAGAAGCTCTAGAAGTACCACCCATCTCTAGAACCCCTCATGTGTTAAGAGTTAAAAAAATTACTAGATGTGAAAATTATCTTTCAGGTAAGACACTCTGCTTGGGTAGAAAATTTGGTTCCTGTCATGAAAAAGTCTAGGGAAATTCGTCTGTGTGTGGATTTCAGAAACCTCAACAGAGCATCAGAAAAGGATAACTACCCAGTCCCACCAACGGAACAACTCTTGAAGACCGTGTCTAGTTCTGATACTTTCTCCCTACTAGATGGATTTTCAGGCTACAATAAGGTTCTAGTCTCAGAAGAGGACCGATTGATAACCAACTTCCAAACCAAGTGGGGAAATTTTGCTTACAAACGCATGCCCTTTGGGATGATTAACGAAGGAGACCTTCTAGAGGGCCATGGGTGTATCTTTTGGGGAACTGATCAACAAGTGTGTAGTAGTCTATTTAGACGACGTGACTGTGTATTCAAAGAATAGAGAAGATCACATCGAACATCTAGCCCAGATTTCTGAAAGATGTAGGAAGTATGGTATATCTTTAAACCCTAAGAAAACTATCATTAGAGTCGAGGAAGGGAAATTACTAGGTCATAGTATATCTCAAGAAGGAATTTCCATAGACCTAGAATGAGTTAAGGCAATAGCTCAGCTTCCCTTACCCCACAACAAAAAGGCTATGCAATCCTTCTTTTGGAAAATCAATTTTGTGAGGAAGTTCATGCTTGATTTCGCTGAAACTATCAAACCCTTACAAAAAATGATTCGTAATGATGTTGAATTTAAGTGGGATGACGAGCGAAAATATTCTTACAACAATATCAAGACTGGAATATCTCAAACTCCACTGTTGTGAAGTTCCGACTTTAGCAAATATTTTTTCCCCTATACTTTTTCCTTCGACCAATCTTTAGCTACATTATTGACTCAGAAGGATGATGACAAAAATGAGGCATCGGTCTCATTTATGAGCACTAATCTCCAAGGGGTTGAACTAAATTACCCTGCTATAGACAAACATGCTTATGCAGTGTACAAAGTAGTAAAACATTTTAGATCTTACATCCTAAAAAATCACACCAAAGTCATTGTGCCTCATCCCACAGTCTGATCCCTATTCACTCAACAGGAGATGGGGGAAAGAAGAGGAAATTGGATGGCAGTTGTCCAAGAATTTGTTCTAGATATTAAACCTACCAAACTCGTTAAGGGACAGGGATTGTGTAAACTGGCTGATGAAGCCCAAGACCAAGTAAATGAAGATTCCGGGTGGGAGAATGAATTGGTGTTATGGTGTAGTGAAACTTTATATGTTCCCCCATGGCAGGAGTCTTGGTATGGAAAACTAATTTATCTCTTGCATCATGGGACTTGAATAGAAAACCTAAACCCTAAGGAAAGGAGATCTCTCATACTAAAATCGACACAATATCGCCTCATAAATTCGGTGCTCTTTCGCGTAAATTATGATGGGGTACTTTTGAGATGTCTCGAACGTGAAGATGCAGACAAGGTTTTGAAGGAGCTCCATGATGGTCTTGTAGAAAAACACTTTGTAGGGAATACCACCACTCACAAGATACTGAAAGCTGACTATTACTGGCCTACTATGTTTAAGGACGCTCATACATACGCTAGAAACTGTAAAACTTGTCAAATAAGTGCGGGGAGGGAAAAGAGAGCAGTTGTACCACTCCAACCAGTGGCCATATCCAGACCATTCGAGCAATGGGGGTTAGATATCATAGGGGATATTACCTCGAGTTATTCAAAACAAAATAGATACATATCGACTGCTACAGGCTATTTTACGAAATGGGCAGAGGCCATCCCTCTAACTCACGTAAATGAAAAGGTGGTAATTCAATTCATAGAACAACAACTAATCACAAGGTTCAATATGCCTTCCATTCTTGTTTTTTATAATGTCGCATACTTTTCTTGCACTCTACTAATAGAGTTTTCTCTAGAAAAATGAATCATAATTAGATACTCTACAAACTATTATCCACAGGGGAATGGAGTGGCAGAATCAACCAATAAGAACCTAGTGAGGATCTTGAAGAAAACAGTTGCAGACAATCAGAGGAATTGGCGTAGTTCACTTCATAATGCCTTATGGACCGATAGAGTAACACCAAAGGAAGCTATAGGGAACTCCCCATACTTTCTGGTATACGGAAAAGAAGCCATTATCCCAAATGGGCTATACCTTCCATCTCTTCAACTTGCTTAGGGATTCAGAGGAAAAACCTCATCAGTTATTCAACAAAAAATTGATACCCTCCTCATGCTGGAAGAAGAAAGGGAGAAAGAAAAATCAAAGTTCTTCGCACATCAACAGATAGTTAAAAGGTGGTTTGACAAGCATAAGGCCAGAGAGAAGAATTTTGAAGTAGGAGACTTAGTCCTGAAATGGGATAGAGCGAATGAACCAAAGGGAAAACATTCGAAGTTTCAGAATCTATGGCTTAGACCTTTTCAGGTAGTTGTGAAACTTGGGGCATGAATGTATCAGTTGCCAAATCTAAGGGGGGAAATCGACGCCCTCCCGGTGCATGGCCAAGCCCTAAAACAATATTTCTGTTAAAAAAAAAGTGTGTGTTTTAATGTTATTCTATTTTGTAGGTGTTAGGTAGGTTGATTGCAGAGTCTTTTATTTTTGTTTTTCTTTTGTGTGGTATTTTTGTGCAATAAAGTTGTGTTCTGCAAGGCATTGGTTGACCTTAATCAATACAATGTAGAAAACTCTGTTCTTGACTCATGCTTACATGCAACACAAGAAATGTTGGGCAAACTGCGTTTTTCTTAAGAGAGTTTTGTATCCAACCTTTGTGAATAAACAACATGGGCAACTGATGAAGTGTCTGCTTGGTGGTCTGGTAAAACCTAAAGGGAAATATGGGAAGTTGGAAAGGACCACATGTATATCAAGACAGAGCTAGGAATAATTTCACCTTAACCATATCATCTTGCAGATAATAGACGTCCTCCTCTCCCACTCGCTCATGGAATCTCTACCAAAAAAAAATCAATTATATCAAATGATTGTGAAGTAGGAGAGGGTATGCAGATAACTCTGTCGGGGCTATGGACGCTCACTGGCAGTGGAGAAAAACCACATCAAGTGAATGATGATAACTAAAAGTCTTGGTGCCAGTGAATGCTTTACTAGACTCTTGTCAAAAGGGGGCGTGGGTCATGGTCAATAGGAACGAAGGTGGAATAAAGGGTAAAACTCCATAGGCGATCCCATATTCACGAACTGGGGGAATTTTGAATGCAAGGATAGAAGAGACTCTAATAAAAAAAAAATTGGTTAGGTTCTTAACCAGCTTCTGCATCAGCTAAGCTCAGGGAAGGAACATAGATTTTTCTTTCGCCTAGTAAATCACCATTGTTGAGTGCTCAACACACCCTAAAAGATTTATGAAATTCTATCACTTTTTGGGTACCACTTCTTTTCCTTTACTTCCTAATTTGAGTTCACTATGGGGGATGGTTTATTTTCTATTTGTTTTCATGACTCTTATCAATCAAGTCAGGTTTGTTTGAACTTGTTAAATGAAACCTCGTGTCTAAAAGAACTTGACATCCTAACTAGGAATCTGCAGTTAACATTGTGACTGACGCACTTATGTTCAGCGTTGGTAAAATGAAAGAAGGTAAAGTGGACACACAGTTACACTAATCGTTGATCATCGATGCCCCATTAGCATCGGCAGAAGGCAGAGTTGGTTTGCGTGAGTTATTCTAGACGAAGTTTCAAAAGATAGCCAATCCCCATCGACATCGGCAAAGTACGAGACAACTAGACATTGACAAAATCATAAAGAAACCAACGATAGAAGATGACTGATGTGATTTCTTGGGGTTGGGGAAAATATAAAAAGATTAAAACAATTGAATTTTTTTTGCGTTAAATATATTGTCGATCTCTGACCCCCGATACACTTTTGGCAGCAGGAATTTTTTGAGAGAGTCAATCCGGGAGCACTTGGGTAGGTTTAGCGACGATCGCCGATCCTTGATACTTTTCGGCATCGACAAGATAGGATCAGGCCTTAGAATGTTTAGCTTAAGAAAATTACCAATTCTGATTAACATGGGTAGAAGAAGACGCTGGTCTCGAGTGCCACATGTATTTGTCGCATAGGGGTGTCGTACGACCTAGTTTTGTCTCGAGTCATCTTAAGGTTTCTTGTGTCCTAGTCACACCTCCAAGTCATCCTTGCCATGTCAACTCTGTACGAAAAGATCATTCGGTGTCAGAGCTTATGTAAGGAGATATCAATGAAAAGTTTTCAAAGTGAAACCCCGACCCTCGGCTCATTGGCTGGACTAGCAAAACGATGGGATGTTTTGGGTGCAAGATACGATTAGATTCGAGCATTTAATAGACTAGTTAATGTTTCATCCCGCATTTGTTTCTAACCCATGCGTTGATTGAACAACAACGATTTGAAATCATCGATAAGCCCCGTTACAATCCGTGCCCTCGTCGTCAACCTAAGATCAAATTCAATTTTAAACGTTTTGAAGATCTTGTGGCAGATTTTATAGAACTACACTCATAAACCAAATTGAATGGATGATGCCAAAAGGTAATTCCATCCCTGTTTAAATCTCTAGAATGACTTTGAACGATTTCTTTCTGCGCACAAGTTCAAATTCTAGAGCATCCAAAGAATAAAATCAAGCATCTCGAGACTGTGTTGATTCTCGGATTATCAAAACCATGTTAAACAAGCAACAGAGGTATGTGTTCAAGTTTGTCAATTTGGCGGTTGTGATTTGTTATATATCCATCTAATTTCTTGCACAGTCTCTAACTATGTTCTAGTTGCAAGTGAAATGTCACCAAGAAATCCAACCACCAGATGCTCCCCAAGGGCACCTAAGCTGAAGGAAGAAGTAACAGGTGAAGTCTCTTCACCTAGTACTACAAGACAGTTGGACTATGCTCCCAGGGCAGAGCCTGTCATAAAAACCTCAACTAAGAAAGCCTTTGTCCAACCTCTGGTCTTTGGTGATACAAAAGAAAGCACCAGATCCAAAGTAATTCTCCCACAATGGGGGGGATTTTTCAACAGGATCAGTCGGGAGGAGTACCCAGAGTGTGTCCCACACAACGACCTGGATGTAAGGGTGCTCGATGAATAGGTGTTACCAAATATCTGACGATCATATTTTCACATGGTAGCCAGAAGAACCCCAATTTTCCCATTCCGAAATGCCTAATCGACCATACAGACGCACAAAAATGCTTAATCAACGATGAGAATGGCAGGTGTGTCAGATTTTTCCTCCTGACAGAAGTCCAAAAGTGCTAAAACATCAAAGACCCAAAGGAGTGGCTAAACACAAAATTCACGGTGAAGTTATACGAATTCCATGACACCAGCTGGTTGATGGCCTCATGGTGAAAGGAGGACAAAAAGTTTACAAACCAGAGCAATGGCTGGTATGGTACAGTCAACCTGAGGGAGCCATACATCTACTTGATGGCTCTCATCTTCCAACTGTATGGAGAAAAGGACCGCTCCAAGTTTTCAGAAGCATCGATGCCCTTGGCATACACAATGGTGATCTCCGGAAGCAGCTTCAAATAGGGAGTGATAATTTCCAAGAAATTGAGCATCTGTGTACAACAAGATCATACGTCAAAAGAAAGGGAAGCACCCACTTTCCACATGGCCTCATACTTGCTCGATGTGATCTGTGTGAGAAATGTCTTTGCTGACATGAATTTAAGCTGGCATGTTATGGAGCTCCCTGTTCACGTATATTTCAACATACTATGGGAGAACAGGTATAAAAAATCCTACACACTCTTTTGCGATGAATTCATCACTCGTATTCATTTTATTGTATTTAAAAAGGAATTCCCGAGACTATTCGCAACAACCAAGAAAATGGTAGCAAAGGTGGTCCACTAGTATTTTGATGAACGCTCAACCTATATCAGGGTGTTCGAGGCCACCAGAGCACCACATATACTCCCTACTCATGTCCCAGAACGTCTCATTGTGGGAGAAATTTGTTATCAAACTATCCTGCAGGGCTATAACGCCACGCTAGTCAAGGACAAGAAGCGAGATTTCATACTCTACGGCTTCCATGTGGGGTTTTATTTGGTAAAGGACACTGCTCAAGACAAACAAGAAGTGTTGAGCCAAATTGAATTCAGGTTCCCGACATGTCGATTCCGCAAAAATGACCCTAAAGGCCTGGTTCCCCAACATGCTTCACAGGTATCCTCCTCTTGGCCATACGCGCATGAAAAATTTGAAGATGAAATTTTCACAGAGTGTGCTCAAGACTGGGAGGAGGTAGTACAGAGAATGGAAAATATGAATATGACTAGGTTCAAGGCTATGAGCATGGAAAAACAGGTAGAGACCATAGAGAAGTCGGCTCAATAGGCCCTCAAAGATAGGGAAGAAATCAGAGCGGTAAAGACTACAGAGGCACAAAGAAGGGGATTTCTCTTGCTAGAAGGGGCGCAATCGAAAGTAGACGACCCTGATCTTGTAGATATGTCGAGGATTCTTGCTGATGACCCAATCGAAAGTAGACGAGAGCCAAGTGGATTAGAGTCGATACGACTTGAAGAAATCATCGGGCCATAAAACTCAAAGTTCTACCACCACAGATCAGATCACCAGGGGGAATTTCAACCCAGCCTGAGATAACAAGGAAACCAGGTAGGACAAGTGTGTCAAACCTTTTGTTTGACTTAATAACCATCTATGATGATGATGAGAGTCTGAAGGTGTCCTTAGTGACTCAAGTGCAGATTACAGAGGAAAAATAACATGAGAGAGCATATACCCCAGGTCCCGATGCTTCAATTCAAAACCTTCCACAGAGCGACCATGAGGTCGAAAGTGTCCTAGACACTGAGCTACTTGACTTGTTGGGAACCCCAATAGATAGCTGGAGGGATGAGATAGGATCAGGGTGCTAAAAAGAGGAAATTCCACAGCTAGAAATCGACACTTCGACAACCGATTACCAAGTAAGTACTGAACCTACCCCTGGTTCTTCAGTTTGGGTTGATACCTGACTAGTATATGAGAAAGAGACGAAGGTCAAGCCATCAGAGCATATGGAAGAAGCTTAGGAACCAATCTTAGAACAAATACACACAACTGGGAGCTTGGGAAATACTCTAACCTGGGGAGAACAACAAATCCCCAAACTTGTTGATGAGGTTGTCGACATACAAGCGATCGCCTATGACCGGAAGAGAAAATCCATCATGAAGAGAACCTCTAATAAGTGGAGTCTTACGTTGGATAGCTTGATCCTCATCACTACAGAGGAGAAGCTGCTCAACACATAACACTCCAAGACGTCCGAGCTTATCGGCACAGGGATGGCTATCATAGATGCCACATTGGATAGAGAAAGAAGAGATGAAAAGGAGTTGGCCACTGCACTTAAGGAGTTGGAGCATCTGCGCCATTTGGAAAAATGCTATCAAGGATCCACACAGACCATAGTGTTTTTGAGAAGTGAGTTCCAAGATGCCTATGCCAAATTCACAAATGAACGATACCTTTTCACTCCATGTATAACCGATTTCCAAGAAGACACCCTTATGGCACTAGCGACCTGCAAGGATGTGGAAAGTTGGTATGAGAAGGCTCACCAAGCAGTAGAAAGGATCTATTACATCATGGCAACATGCAGAACATGTTGCTTGACTTTGTCGACCTGCATGACATAGTCAAGAAACATGCAAAACATGTTGCTTAACTTTGTCGACCTGCATGACATAGTCAAGAAACATGTAGAACAAGAATCGACATGGACAACAGAGATAACAAAGGTGGCGAGCATGGTGCTAGGTCAAGTACAACAGTTCATGGAGCATCCAATTAAGGCTCGAGCAATTTTGCAGCGGTTAAGTGTTAAAATGGTCAAGTATAGAGCACGAGTAGTAGAAGTGAAAGAAATTATTTCATCCCCAATGGACCATCATAGGTTCCTGTATGCCAACACATGCGAGGAACTCTTCGTCAAATGGTCGGAGTATGAGAAGAGTGATCCATTGCAGTAAAACTATTTGATGATTCTTAGAAGACAGAGAGATGAAAGCGCCATGTGGCGATATTTTGTTTTACTTAGCTTGCACTTGTAATAGCTATTTTTAGTTAATGGTTCATTATAAATAAGAGGAATGACCTTTTAGCAAAGGTAGATGGTTTTGGTAAAGACCCTCATTTTTGGAATTGTAACGAACTATTTCCAAACTACCTTAATTGAGAAGTGATGCAGGACCATCTCTCCACATCAGCCAGCAAGCCAGCCAGCCACGTCAGCGGATTCAAATTGCGTGTTCAAGAGAGGCGCATCCCTCATTTAAAATTTGAATGAATGTAATTTAATGTTTTAGGTTGTTGAGCCGAGAGGCTGTGCTTTGCACAGACATAGAGTAGTTAGGCCTTTAATGCTTGAAGGTTGGGATCTAGATCTAGATGATGGACTAGATAGCCCATTCAATGCCATTGAATAGGGTAGGTGAGTTTGGAGGGAAGAGATCAAAGAGCCCCTTCATGTAAAAGATCAATTACGATCTCATTTTAATAGTAGTGAGAGTGGTAATAGAAGAGCTGGTCGAGAGAAGAGAATCTGCAAGTAGAGAGAAGAAGAGAAGGAGCCGAGACTCTGTTAAAGTCTGAGCTCAGGAACACCTTGTAAAAATAAGCATTTTCCATTTAATACAAACAACAGTTTTTCCTGCCTATTTCCTGTGTTGAATGAATGTCTCTGTGTGTTCTATTTATGCTGTGAGTGTATGCTGTAGGTTTGCATTTGCAGGGAGTTGTTTGATTTTCAAGCTTGAGAGGTTCTTTGTGGTTTCATGCCAGGAGGGCGTGACAGAGTACTACGGTCTTTGAATACCAGTGCATAGAAGCACTTCTGAACTCTGCGGATTCAGACAAAGACGTGCCAGGTGGGCACAGAAGCTGAAATCATCAACTCGGGGGAAGATCTTTGAGGTTGTTGAATACCTCAGAAGACAAGGCTGTGTAGGTGAGACACAGTTGCAGACAGAACCTCTGTTGATTTCTGTAAATCTCTACCAGGTGGGCATCGAGCAGGTGTAAAGAGTGCATAGAATAAATCTGCTGTAAGTTCAACAAAAGTCAGAATCACTGAGGATTCTAGACACTCTGCCAGGTGGGCATCGAGCAGGTGCAAGAGTGCACATAGGAAGAACTCTGCTGTAAGTTTAGAAGGAGACATAAGCTTTGAGGAGTTCTGTACAACTCTGCCAGGAGGGCATTGAGTCAGTGTGCAGAAAGGCACAAGGAGAAATAACTATTTGAGTTCAGAGATTGAAGAAGAGTCCACTGAAGGATCTTCGCAGGGTTGCTGAACACCCTGAAACACTCAGCAAGAGGTTGCTTGAGTGAAGGATAGCCAGGAGGGCATCCAAGTTCTCCATTTGAAGGAGAAGGGAAAAAGGATAAAATCCCTTAGGGGCCTGAGCATCTGAAAAGATCAGAAGAGATAGTACCTTTGTGTGCATGAAGACTCTACAAGGAGTGCAGAAGTCACAGAACTCTTTGAAGGGTTCGGGGTTCCCTAAATCTTGGGAGAAGCAGCGTTTTCATATGCGTAGGCGAGGAATCAAGTCGAAGAGCTCGCAGGTAAAGGAGAACAAAGGTTGAGGCCTTTGAACATTGGAATTTTTCCAAGTGTTGGAAAAAAAGTGCGCCAAAGCTCAAGAGGAGCACAACTGCCGTCGGATTAAGCTGAAGAGATCTGGATCGTTGAAGGTTTCCACGTCCAGGAGGCAGTGCAGGAGGAACGCACGGGATAGATGATCTAAACCGTCAGATCTCGAGCGAACAACCGTCAGCCGTTAGATCTGACATGAGATGCACGGGGGTTAATCCTTAAACGCGTAGAGCAGAGGAGAGAAGTCCCGAAACAGGCGTGGCATATCGGGATTTTGGAGTTCGGTATATCGGAAGTCCTGATGATGAGAGATCGGGAAACTTCACAGTGAAAATCCTGAAAGGATTACAACCGTCCATTCGTTGGGACACGTGGTGGAGATCGAGGAACCCGTCGGTATTTTGGCTACCGAGATTTCAGGTTGACTGAGGATTTGTGTCACAGGGGGTCATAAGTCGTGAAATCGTGAAATGAATGTGGACCGTCCATCGTAGGAGGACACGTGGTAGTAATCCAGGCTTTCGGAAAAAAAAAAACCCCGAAAGGAAAGGCCATTTCGGTATTTCAGAATTTGGAACTTCGGGAGTTCTGAGGACAAGGTGTCCATGCATTTCGGCATTTGAAAACCCGAAATCGCGAAGAAGGAGAAGGCTGGGACATTGGTACATCGGATTTTCGGGATTCGGAGGTTCGGGAATTCTGAGAACGAGAGGTCCAAAATCATTTCGGTGTTTTAAAGACCGAAATCGCGAAAGAAGAGAAAGGCCGAGAAATTTCCATTTCGGCATTTCGCATATTGGTGTTCGGGAGTTCGAGAAGACAGAGGTTCTCGACATTGGGAAACAGAAAGTCCCGAAATCCGAAACTCATGGTCGTGTGCAGAAGACTATGGGGTAGAAGAAGGACCTGTGGATCGATTTGACTGAGATTCTAGTGGGAATTGAAAGAGCTGCTTCGGCTCAAGGAGAGATTAGAATGATCCTTTGTAGCGGATCTTGATCCAAGGGTCGAGGGTTTGCACCAAGTTTGGTATCAGAGCCAGAACTCTGTTTGTATATTTCAAGTAGAGGGAGAAGGCAAAGGAAGACAGAGTGTTGGAGACTCTGTGGTGATTGCTTGCAGGTGAGCAGCAGGTTTGCCATGAGAGAAGACAAGGACAACGATATGGCTACTGAAGGCCGTAGATACGCTGGAAAGAACCCAGAGTTGATGAGCAGATCTGAAATAGATGAAGAGCTTGTTGATATAAGGAAAGAAATGGAAAAGATTGCATGCGGATGTAGCAGAATGCAAAGTTGAGATGGGTATATGAATGGCCCATGAAGACGAAAGCAAAATGGCCAGTCAAGGAGTTGATGGCTAGAAGACAGCATAGGCTGTTGAGAAGGTGGTTGAGGCATGCTGAAAATCTCAATGGACCAGAGGAGGTGGTTCAGATATGTGAGCCAGAGACTGGGAGAAATCTCGGTGATGTTGAGGATGAAATGGGAGCGACTGAAGATCTCAAGCACTGCCAGGAGGGCAGAGAAGAAATTCCCAATTGCCAAGTGGGCAAAGGGTTGAGATTGCCACAAAATCTCATAGACTGTCATGAGGACAACCAGGGAATTTCACATTGCCAGGTGGGAAATGGATCAAGATCACTGCGGGATCTCATAGACTGCCAGGAGGGCAGCCGAGAGTTTCCAATTTGCCAGGTGGGCAAGGGAACAGAGATGGGATCAGTTGATTCCATAGATTGCTAGTAGGGCAGCAGGGAAATCCCATATCGCCAGGTAGGAAGGGATAAGCAGATGAGACTGTCTGAGGGTCTCATAAACTCAGAGGTGAGTTTGAATCAGCCTAAGGAGCTGACAGAAGAGGAAGATCTGAGGAATCTTCTAGTGATTGGGGGAATTCATATATTCCTACCATTTGCCCAAGAGGAGGAAGAAATCTGTGTTGCAGATGCAGCAACAACAGAAGTAGGACAACTAGCTGAGACTGTCAGGAAGGAAGCATTGGAGCAGATTTAGGAAGCTTCCCAAGCAGAAAAAGAAGAAGATGAGCATTCTGAGGAGTGGCTCAATACTTTCATCCAGGTGGCTGAAAGGACTGCAACATGGGAGTTTGTGGAAGAAGAAGAAGAATAAGTAGGCAACATTAGTTTGGATGATCTGTATGAGCAAGTTGAAGCCCTGGAAGAGAGGGTGAAAGTACAGAGTGTGCACATCCAACAAGCGAAGTTGGAAACAACCGATGAAGCAGGCATGGGAGATCATTGTGATCTACCAGACTACAAAAAAAATTTGCAGCCGAGGAGACTGCATGAGCAGAGCTAGCCACTGGAGCTGCTGGATGAAGTGATCGAGATGATCAGGGAGCTGATGATCAGGTCAGCAGAGACTGCCAGCAAAGAGAAGCTGGGCAGAAAAGCAGCATCAACAATAGCGCAGTAGAAGCAACAATAGTAGGGAGATGGAGCAGATGAACAACTCTAGAAATTTGTTTGGGATCCAGGAGGATTTCCACAGCTGAGAGTGGAAGCTCATGAGCATGAGCTCATGAATTTTACAGCTGAGGAGTATGATGCTGGAGCATCTCTCCATGTCGTCCAGCCAGCCAGCCAGCCACGTCAGCAGATTCAAATCGCGTGTTCAAGAGAGGTGCAGCCCTCATTTAAAATTTGAATGAATGTAATTTAATGTTTTAGGCTGTTGAGTTGAGAGGCCGTGCTTTGCACAGGCGTAGAGTAGGTAGACCTTTAATGCTTGAAGGCTGAGATCTAGATCCAGATGATGGACTAGACAACCCATTCAATTCCATTGAATAGGGTAGGTGAGTTTGGAGGGAAGAGCTTGAAGAGCCCCCTCATGTAAAAGATCAATTAGGATCTCATTTTAGTAGTAGTGAGAGTGATAATAGAAGAGCTGGTCGAGAGAAGAGAATATGCAAGTAGAGAGCAGAAGAGAAGGATCCGAGACTCTGTTAAAGTCTGAGCTCAGGAACACCTTGTAAAAATAGGCCTTTGCCATTTAATACAAACAACCATTTTTCTTGCATATTTCCTGGGTTGAATGAATGTCTGTGTGTGTTCTATTTATGTTGTGAATGTATGTTGTAGGTTTGCATTTGCAGGGAGTTGTTTGATTTTCAGGCTTGAGATGTTTTTTGTGGTTTCATGCCAGGAGGGCGTGATAGAGTACTGCGGTCTCTGAATACCAATGCACAGAAGCACTTATGAACTCTGCGGATTCAGACAAAGACGTGCTAGGCGGGCACAGAAGCTGAAATCATCAACTCAGGGAAAGGTCTTTGAGGTTGCTGAATACCTCAAAAGACAAGGTTGTGTAGGTGAGAAACATTTGCAGACAGAACCTCTGTTGAGTTCTGTAAAGCTTTGCCAGGTGGGCATCAAGAAGGTGTAAAGAGTGCACAAAAGAACTCTGCTGTAAGTTAGACAAAAGTCAGAATCACTGAGGATTCTAGACACTTTTCCAGGTGGGCATCGAGCAAGTGCAAGAGTGCACAGACGAAGAACTTTGCTGTAAGTTCAGAAGGAGATAGAAGCTCTGAGGAGTTATGTACAACTCTGCCAAGAGGGCATTGAGTCAGTGTGCAGACAGGCACAAGGAGAAAGAACTCTTTGAGTTCAGAGATTGAAGAAGAGTCCACTGAAGGATCTTCGCAGGGTTGTTGAACACCCTGAAACACTCAGCAAGAGGTTGCTTGAGTGAAGGATAGCTAGGAGGCATCCAAGTTCTCCATCTGAAGGAGAAGGGAAAAAGGATAAAATCCCTTAGAGGCCTGAGCATCTGAAAAGCTCAGAAGAGATAGTACCTTTGTGTGCGTGAAGACTCTGCAAGGAGTGCAGAAGTCACAGAAATCTTTGAAGGGTTCGGGGTTCCCTAAAGCTCGGGAGAAGCAGCGTTTTCATACGCGTAGGCAAGGACTCAAGTCGAAGAGCTCGCGGGTAAAGGAGAACAAAGGTCCAGGCCTTTGAACATTGGATTTTTTCCAAGTGTTGGTAGAAAAGTGCGCCAAAGCTCAGGAGGAGCACAACTACTGTCGGATTAAGCCGAAGAGATCTGGACCGTTGAAGGTTTCCACATCCAGGAGGCAGTGTAGGAGGAACACACGGGAGAGACGATCTAAACCATCAGATCTCGAGAGAACAATTGTCAGTCATTAGATCTGATAGGAGATGCATGGGGGTTAATCCTTAAACGCGCAGAGTAGAGGAGAGAAGTCCCAAAACAGGCATGGCATATCGAGATTTCGGAGTTCAGGATATCGGAAGTCCTGATGACAAGAGATCGAGAAACTTCACAGTGAAAATCCTGAAAGGATTACAGTCGTCCATTCGTTGGGACACGTGGCGGAGATCGAGGAACCCGTCGGTATTTAGGCTACCGGGATTTCAAGTTGACTGAGGATTTGTGTCACAGGGGGTCATAAGTCGTGAAATCAAGAAATGAATGTGGACCGTCCATTGTAGGAGGGCACGTGGTAGCAATACAGGCTTTCGGAAATAAAAAAACCCCGAAAGGAAAGGCCATTTCGGTATTTCAGAATTTGAAACTTCAGGAGTTCCAAGGACAAGGCGTCCATGCATTTCGGCATTTGAAAACCCGAAATCGCAAAGAAGGAGAAGGTCGGGACATTGGTACATTGGCTTTTAGGGATTCGGAGGTTCGAGAATCTTGAGGACGAGAGGTCCAAAAGAATTTCGATGTTTTAAAGACTGAAATCATGAAAGAAGAGGAAGGCTGGGAAATTGCCATTTCGACATTTCGCATATCGGTGTTCGGGAGTTCGAGAAGACAGAGGTTCTCGACATCGGGAAACAGAAAGTCCCGAAACCCAAAACTCACGGTCATGTGCAGAAGACTATGGGGTAGAAGAAGGACATGTGGATCGATTTGACTGAGATTCCAGTGGGAATCGAAAGAGTCGCTTCAGCTCAAGGAGAGATTAGAACGATCCTTTGTAGCGGATCTTGACCCGAGGGTCGGGGGTCTGCACCAAGAAGTCCTCTTTAGGATCGGAGACAAATTTCTTTTTTTCATCAAAGATGTTGTGTGATTGGATTGAGGAGGAATTACTTCCAACTTTATTTCATTAATGGATGTTGTAACGAGTAAGAGTTTCTGAATCTATTGATAAGTTATTTGTTTCAATATTTTTTTGTAGTTCTTGTCTCTAATAATGAAAAGAAATCGTTGTGTTAATGTGTGATTAATGCTAGAGCTAAGGAAACTATTTTTCTTGCCATCATTTTATTGCATGTGTGTTTTCTTTTGATAATTGTATCTCAGTCAATAGTTGAAATACCAACAAGTTAATGTATTAGTACTAGGCTTGTCACATGTGTGAATATCTTTGTCTGTATGCTTGAGATCAAGGGTTATCCCAAGCTTAGCCTTCTTCATTAGTTAAGAACCCCCCATTTTACCAGTTGGTTTATGCCAACACACATATTTTAATCAGACCTATCTAATAAAATAAAAGACAAAAATAGAACGTTTAAACTGGAGGAACTTTTATAAGAAGACATCTTGTCAATCACTACGTAAATCCCATCAATAATTTGGCCAGATCGAAAGATATGGAGAACCATTACACCATCAAATGCTGCAAAGTGTAATTGGGCCTCTGTGGAGGGTTTGGTTCCTATTTTTGAGTTAAAGGGATTTAGGACCCCTCAAAAGATCCTAGAACTGTCCTATTTGAAATCAACCTACCTTCGAAAGGCCTCCTAATGCGCTTCAAAGATAAATTAAGACATAATAGAAGGATCCTCCATAGACTTCCAAAGGTCAAACTAATATGATACCACCTTCCCATCCTTATTATGAATATTACTATGAACAAGGAGTTGAATACCCATTTGATTAACCCATAGATGTAAACATGTTATTTCCTAGGGATAATATCATGGTTGAAGATTTCTCTCCCTCTAGTAGTTCAATTGGTGAACACATAGGGGAAAAAGAGGGGGAGGAAATAGAGGAGGGTATCTTCTTGAATGAAACTCAACCTATTGAACTAACCCCTATTTATTTCAAAATTGTGTATGATATATCATTGTCAAGTAAATAAGGAAGTATGATTTATAATAGAGGCTTCTTGATTAAAATTCCAAATGGGACAACATAACTAAAGGGAATGAAAATATGGGGAGATGTGTAGAAAACTATTTTTGAAGCTCCAAAGAAAGAGGAAACATTTGATGCCTCTAATTTCAAGAAATTTATGGTCCCAATCAAGGGGGATCCCCACGAAGCCTAATATACCAAAGAGGACTGAGATTTTGAAAACAATAAGAAGATCCCAATAACCCATCAACCAAATGTTATCATGGACAAGCCCATTTCTATAACTAAACCCCTAGATATAGCTCCTATGGGAATAATTGCTTTTTATATTAGATATAAATTGAGAAATATCAAAATACCCATGCTTTTATCTCGAGTTCTTAAAAAACATGCCCATAGGAAATATGTATTAGACTTTCTAGGGGTTAGAGAACAACAATAGGCCCAACCTACTTTAGCCCAAATATCTCAAAATAGAAGTCTAAGGACACTTTAAAATGTGATGGTTCTCCAAGATTACAATCCCATTCAAGCTAACGTAATTAGCATCCAAGATGATGCCCCCAAAATTGTGTTGGGAAATCTAATAGACAAGAGAGACAAACTTACCATGTGACCTTTCTATATCACTTTGGAGCTCCAAAATATTCACCCACATAATTACCTATATGAATTTAGAGCCTCACCATTCCTTAATTCCCTTGGCTATAATGGACAAGGAGGTTTTGGATATCACAAGGTCCTACAAATACCTCTATTCTTTTGATCCCCTAGAGGGTCCAATGTTTAGGAATGATCAAAGGTCTGGTGGTGAGGATGGTCCAAATCCCAAGGAATTTTGTATCCAATCTGACCTTACCTTTTCTACCATACCTATATTTAAGGGTGAAACTATGCATTGATACAAGGAGCCTAAGATGATCTATACCATTTTATATCTAAAGAACCCATCCAACTTCCCTTCTTGCACTCAAATAACATTGGGAATTTTTTCCTCGGTAACTAATAAGCTCATATGGAAGAATGTGAGAATGTGATATTCAAAGAGGGTAAACTTGATCCCTCTAGGCTATAGAATTTGAGATTTGATGGAGCATATAATGCCAATATAAATGGGGCATCAATTCTTTGACCTCCCCTAAGGGAAAGGAGTTCCCCTATGGTTTTACATTGGAATTTGAGGAAACCAACAATGTAGCTGAGTATGAAGCTCTAATTTTGGGACTAGAAATAGAAAGAAAAATAGATGTCAAATTCTTTAATATCTTTGGATATTCTAACCTAGCAGTGAACCAAGAAAGGGAGACATGACATACTAGACACCCAAGTCTAAGATAGTACAAGCATGAAGTTTGGAACTGTTTGACAATTTCTTCGATGTTGTCAACATTACTAGAGTTGTCAACCATAGAGTAGATAATTTGGATAAATATATTGTTGAGTTCAGACCTCCTAATATGGATCATTTGTCTTATTCCATCAAGATCATGCAAAGTCTTTCTATTCCCGACAACAACAAGAGATGGAAAATGTTTGAGGATGATTCTTAGATTGAACAATTCATGAACATGGTGGATGAATACAAAAAAATGAAGATTGATATGTATGGGGAAGAATAAAAAGGTGAGATAAACATAGAACAACCATCTAACCATGTTACCCCTGATATGATATGGGGCCAAAGTGTCATCTAGCAAACAAAAATCTTTATCCCTAGGGGCCTAGTGCCTTTGGATAGATTGTTTAATTCAAATGTTGTGCCTTTGAAGCGCTTTATAAAACTATGATTATCATAAGTTGACTACAATTTAGGCACAATGGAAGACCCTCAAATTTTCAAGTTGTCAAAGACTCTATCTCCTACTGAAAAATAAGAATATGTCAAGCTATTAAGAGAGTTTAAAGATGTGTTTTCTTGAATATATGAAGACTTGAAGACCGATGATCCATCTATTTTTTTTTATGTTGGATTCATATCAAGGAAGGTGTTGATCCATTCGGGGAGAACAAAATACAACTAAATCCTCTATTGTTACCTCTCATCCAAAAGGAAATCAAGAAGTTATATGATAGAAAAATCATAATCCCTATAAGGTATTTTTCTTGGGCGGATAACATTTCCTTTCAGGAATAAGAATGGAGAGATAAGGCCCTATGTTGACTTCAGAAACTTAAATATAACATCCCTCAAAGAAAAGTACCCCCTATCCAGGATGGATAGATGCTACAGAAGGTTGTAAGGTCCAAGAGGATCTCCATGCTAGACAATTTCTCATGATACAATCAAGTCAGGATGAACCTAAAATATGTGTTGAAGACAACTTTTACAAATCTCTGGAGTTCCTTTTTCTATATAAGGATTCTCTTTGGGATAATGAATGCTTGGGCCACTTTCTAAAGGGACATGGATTATGCCTTTTCTAAGATCAAAGATCTTTTTATTGTGATATAACTAGATTATATGACTATTTTCTCCAAGAAAGAAACTCGCCATATTGGTCATTTAAGGTAGGTTTTTGAGAGGTGCATGAAATTCAACATATCCATGTGTCTTATCAATGTGAAAGAATTGAACTAGAGAGAGTAGAATCTATAAACACTATTTCCTTTCCCAAGCACAAGAAGGCTATACAATACTTTTTTAAGAAGATAAACTTACCACAAAGGTTTATCTCTAACTTCGTTGAGATCACCAAGTATATGACTAAGATGTTGAACAAATATAGTGAAATTGGATGGAATGACCTGACAAGGACCATACCTAGCAATAAATAAATCATTGGGGGGGACTCCTATGTTGATTATCCCTAACTACAACAAGGATTTCATTATCTTCCCCTTTGCTTCTAAACACAAGATAACTATGGTGTTGTTGCAAAAGAATGATAAAGGCCATGAAAATACGATTTTCTTTTTCAACAAGACCCTCAGAGATGTTGAATTTAAGTGCAATATAATGGAGAAAGTCACAAAGAGGATTGTTCATCGTATGAAAGGAACTTATCGAGTTTTTGAAAAGTATTGCAATACTAAGAATAAGTTAGTCAACTACATTAACTTGAATTGGGATAGAGATGGAGATAGTGGGAAGTCTACATTAGGTTATTTGTTTAATCTTAGATTTGGACCATAGTCTACTCTTGTAAAAAGAAGAAGGTGGTCTCTCTTTTGACCACAGAAGAAAAATATCATGGTGCAATTAATACTAGCACAAAGATGATGTGGATTCAAAATATTTTGGGTGAGCTTGGATTTCCAGAGGAGTCAACTGTAATATATTATGATAATCAAAGTGCCACACAGGTGGTTGAGAATCCAATTTCCCATAGTAAGATGAATTATGTGGATAGATGAGAAAGTCATTGATATCTTTATGAAGCCTCTTAGAGAAGCTAAGTTTTTAAAACTTTGGGATATGCTCAATATTTAGGGAGCTGCAATTATATGGGGGTATAGAGTGAATATAATTTCACCTTCTGAATATTTAGAGTGTTTTGTGGATGGGGGGTGTTCAAACAACAACCTAAACATGTTGATTGAGCATTCAATTTCTCAGTCAGGTTGATAATAACAACCCACTAGTGTACAGGTCAAGGAAAAATTAAAGTACTCTATTATGTAATCTAGTCTACCAAAGTGGACCATGTCCTTATTGATTTAATGGATTTAGTTACACTTTGGTACTATATATATGGTCTAATGGATAAATCTATTATGCAAGTTTTTTTTCTTTGTGTTTCCTAATGTCTGATGAGCTATGCTCACTTGTGTTCAAGTGCTATATTAGGTGCCACCCCTTCTTGGAATGTATAGCTCCTTGATCTACTAATTCATTTTTCTCCAACAAAGAAATACTTGGTTCAAAATGTGTAGGATTAAACCACAATCCAAGACCTAATTGTGAGAAGGAAATACTACACTAGCTAATTGCAAAAGAGAGAGGAGAGAGAAAAATAGAATAAATCTTCACACATAAGAGACTAAGAAACCAAATCTAATCACAATGTATTAATACTTGATAATGAGTACATTATATAGGACTCTCCACATGAGGATTAATGTGCACTAGGTTGGGATTTCCATGTGCGTGCTTAAGTAAAAAATTAACTTCTCCCAATAGCAACAATTAACTAAACTAAAAAATTGCTAATGATAAGAGAAGGTAAAAAATATAGGTGGTAACTTAGTGAGAAGTCTACATGAAGTCAAAATGAATTCCATAATAGAAAATATCTCCTAGAATAAGACTAGAGTCCAAGAATGGAACTAAAGTCCTAACGGAGTGAGAATTTGCTAATTATGGAAAGTCACTAAATAAGTGAAGTGAGTTAACTCCAAGTATTAGATGGGTAATGCACACTTCCCGAGGAGGATGATATTCTTACTAAGGTGCGCTCTATAGCCATGAAATAGGAAATATCTCCTAAAATTACTGAAATAGGAATTATCTCCTAAAAAATAGGAATTAGCCAAATGGTGGCTAAAAAATAGGAATTAGCCTAATGGTAGCTAAAAAATAGGAACTTGCCTAATGGTGGTTTATGAGCCCATGGTTTTGGAAACCCATGGTATTTTCTCATGGTATTCTCCCATGGTATTACATATATGAATCCACCGGCTAAAAATAGACCTTCTATAAATAGACATGTTATAAATAGCAGTCCTCCTAAATAGTAGGAAAAATGGAAAAATGAGTATGTCACTAAGTATTTAGTTGAGCATGTGCCCCAACACCCCCCCTGAAGCATAACTAGGGTGTGCACAATGATGAGTCTCGACAATATGAAGCCATGTTAGGTACTCATGTACACGTATAGATGCATAAAAACTGAATAAAAATGAGGTAAAGAGGGAAAACCTCCTGGGAACAACCCCCCCCCGAAAAATATGTTTCTAATAAGAAAATAGTGCTAATATGTTCAATTGCTAAGCTGATGTATCCCTCATTCCTAGAATTTCTTTCAATGAGACAAACTTTTGTTCAGTGAAAGGCTTTATGAATATGTTTGCCASCTGCTTTGAAGATGGACATAATTGCTTATCAATGACTCCATCTTGAATCTGTCCTTGCATAAAGTGCATATGAACCTCAATATTATTGGTCCACTCCCTTTGAACTGGGTCTCTACACAGCTTGAGAGTACTATGATTATCACACCATATACATATCAGACGATGAAAATAAACTCCCAACTCTTTAAGAAAGTGTTGCAACCAAATAGCCTAAGTAGTAACATTCATTGCACCCTTGTACTCTACTTCTACTGATGATAAATCAATTGTTGATTTATTCTTACTTGACCAAAAAATAGGTCCTAATCCAAGGTAGAGGACATATCATGAAGTGGACCTACGATCAGTGTTGTTGCCTGCCCAATCTGAGTCAGTGTAACCAACAAGATCTAAGGAAGATCTTTCTGCATAGTGTATACCAAAGCCGATAGTCCCCTTGACATATTTAAGAATCCTCTTTGTTGCCTTCCAGTGAATCTCATGAGGCTCTTTCATGTACCTAAAAACTGATCCAACTGCATAATATATGTATGGTCGAGAGTGTGTAAGGTAGATAAGACTCCCCACCAACTGTCGATATCTAGTACAATCTACCAAAGGTGATGCATCAACATCCTATAGTCTAACCCCTAACTGAAAGGGTGTTGTATTTGGCTTTCAATATTCCATATGAAACCTATCAAGTATATCTCTAACATAATTGGACTGAGACGTATTTATTCCTAAATCATTCTAGTTGATTTCAAGACCAAGAAAGTAATGTAACAGTCCCATATATGTCATAGAAAACTTGTCATGCAAAGCAATCTTCACTATAGCAATGGAGGAGGTTGAGATCCTTATGATGAGAAAATAATCTACATATGGAACTATTAGCATAAGCAAATTTGTTCCTCATCATTTTACCATACCATGTCAAGGTGCTTGCTTAAGTTCGTACAATGACTTCCTCAACTTGAAAACTAATCATGTATCTTGAACATATCCCTCTGGTTGCTCCATATATATCTCCTCATTAATATCTCCATGTAAGAATGCATTCTTCACATCCATATGGTGTACCTCCCACTTTCTAGCTACTACAAAAGTCTCATCATAGTCAATGCCTTGTACCTATGAGAAAACTTTAGCTACTAACCAAGCCTTATACTTTGTAATGTATCCATCAACAACCCTCTTTTCTTGAAAATCCACTTACAACTAACAATATTCATGTTGGAAGGTAGAGGAACCAACTCCCATGTGCTGTTCTCTATCAAGGAATTACACTCCTCTTTCATAGCTTCCTGCCAATGGGGATATGATCCAAGTACCATATAACAATAAATAGGCATAAGTGTCTCCATGGTAGTAAAATCTTGTGGATGCTCTACAATATGAGATCTGGTTTCTGTGGATCGACAGGATCATCCATAGATCACTTGCTTCCTGAAGAGTCCGTTGTGCCCATCGTGGTCGATTCTCTGTACCTACAAATTCTTGTTGCTAATCAGATATATCAGATTCATATATCTGATTAGAAATATGATCGAAATAAGTCTCACGAAGTTCCACAACTAGTGGTAGTGGAGATGGAGGTGTGGATTGCTCCAAAAGTAACTGTGAAGGACCCTCTTCAAACTTAACACTCCTTTGAATGAACGATGTATATGAAGTAGTTTATAATAACCTGTATTCCTTCACTCCCTCTGGATATCCAACAAAAATACACTTCTTACTCTAAGCTTCCATAGCTTTCCTCCTATCATAAGAGATCCTAGCCCATGCACGGGAACCAAAAATTCTGAAGTGGGTGACTTCCAGTTTATTCCTATTCCAAGCCTCATATGGAGTGACTCCCTTGACTGATTTATGAGGAAATATATTCTAAATGTAGGTTGCACATTTGATAGCTTCATCCCATAACTTTGAAGGTAGTTCTCTAGCCTGCAACATACAATTGACCATCTCTTTCAATGTCATGTTCTTTCTCTCTGCTACCCCATTCTGCAGTGGAGTATATGGAACTGTGTGTTGCAACTCTATACCTGATTCTAAACAAAGATGCTAAACATCCTTATTCACATACTCTCCTCCATTGTCTTTATAAAGATTCTTATTCCTATTCCCTATTTGGTTCTCAACTAGATACTCGAAATCTTTAAGACACTCAAAGATCTCAGATTTTAATTTGTGAACGTAGACCCATGTATATCTCGAAAAATCATCAATGAAAGTAAGAACATACTTAGCTTCATTGATCGATGGGTGTGGGAAAGGACATGTAATGTCACTGTGAACCAAATCTAGAAATGATGATTCCTTCCATGCTTTACCTCTGTTGAACTTCTCCTCATGATGTTTTCCTAGTATGCAACCCTAACAAACTCCATCTATGTACTAAATGTGGGGTAATCCATCTACCATTCCACCCTTACTAAGTTGATCTAAATATTTAAAATTCAGATGCCCAAACCTCTCATTCCACATCCTGGACTCTTCAATAGCATGTGTTAGAAGAAATACATAATCATATTTATGAGTGAAGTGAGAGAAGGTGTACAACCTAGAATAGTGATTAACCTCACCAATGACAATTTTTGAACCATCTGAAAAGTTGAAAATAATAACTGAGTCCGGAGTGAACTCCACCTTCTTCCCTGAACCTAAACGAGTGATTTGATAGATGGAAAGAAGATTCACTGAAAGCTTCAGAACATGAAGTACATCTTGAAATCATCCATGGTCTATATAAACTCTACCCCTATCACACACCTTTGCAAGAGAATCATCTCCCATGAAGGTCAGTGGTCCAAAATAAGTCTCCAAGTATGAGAAAAGTATATCCTATGAGGGAATGTGATGGTTAGCCCCTGAATCAAGCACCAAAGCATTAGGAGAAGATGAAATATCAAGTAATGCATGACCATTACATCTTTCAGATGATGGATTTTTCCTTGAATTATCTGGTATACAAGCCTCGAGGAGATGTTTCTCAAGTGTTTGTGCCATGAGATATATTGTATTTATCATGCAAGAACTCTCAGGATGGAGCCCCCTATTACAATAGGAACACTTTGTCTTCTCCTTGTTTCATTTTGAGGCCTTAGAAATTGAACTCTCATATGTGGACTTTTGTTTACCTTCCTTCTTGTTCTCTTGGTCCTTATTACCCTTGTTCTTATGCTTATTCTTCTTTGAACTTCCTTGAGCTGTAATCGCATGGGGCTTGGAATTATTAAGTTCCCCTATTTGGATGAGCTTTGTTTTCTCATGGATTAGAGACTCCATGAAATCATCTAGGGATGGCATCTTCCATGTAGACCCCATAACTGACCTGGTAGTATGAAAAGAAGAAGTGTAGACATAATACTCTGGTCCTAGTTTTGTTAGAATTGAAAAGATGAATTGTTCATCTTTCTTATCAATTCAACAAGCCTTAACATGAGAAAGAAAAGTTTCAAACTTACAGAAGTAGTCCTGTAGGGTTTCGAAATCTCTTGGATTCAATGCATGTAGATCATTCTCTAGTTGATGACCTCTTTGATTGTCTTTCTTTCCTAGAAAATCCTTCAACTTTATCCAAACATTGTTAGGAGTCTTGCAAGTATCGACATGAAAGAGGAGATATTAAGAGATGCTCAAGCACATTATCTCGTAGGCTTCATCCATTCTATTGAAGTATTTGATTTCTCTATGGCTGAAGTAGGCTCGACCTCATCCCTCATGGTGATCCTATACAAGCCCTTGCTTTAGAGTAGAAGCTCTATCTTGGGCTTCCACTGGAAGTAGTTAAAGGGTGTCAATATTACTAAAGAATATGGTTGATTCATAGTTCTCTATGGGTTGTCCAATCTGATCTATACACCTGCAATAAAATTCAACACTCCCTCACAATAATGGATCTGATACCATGTAGTATTAAACCGTAATCCAAGACCTAATTGTGAGAAGGAAATACTACACTCGTTAATTGCGAGAGAGAGAGAGAGAGAGAGAGAGAGAGAGAGAGAGAAAATAGAATCAATCTTCACACATAAGAGACTAAGAAACCAACTCTAATCACAATGTATTAATCCTTGATAATGAGTACAATATATAGGACTCTCCACATGAGGAGTAATGTGCACTAGGATGGGATTTCCATGTGCATGCTTAAGTAAAAAAATAACCTCTCCCAATAACAACAATTAACTAAAGTCAAAAGTTGCCAATAATAAGAAAATGTCAAAAATATAGGTGTGAACTTAGTGAGAACTCTACATGAAGTCAATATGCATTCCATAATACAAAAAATCTCCTTTAATAAGACTACAATCCAAGAATGGAACTAAAGTCCTAACTGAGTGAGAATTTCCTAGGAGGCTAATATTCTTACTAAAGTGCGCTCTATAGCCATGAAATAAGGAATATCTCCTAAAATTAAGGAAATAGGAATTATCTCCTAAAAAATAGGAATTTGCATAATGCAAGCTAAAAAATAGGAATTGGCCTAATGGTAGCTAAAAAATAGGAATTTTACTAATGGTGGTTTATGAGCCCATGGTTTTGGAAACCCATGGTATTTTCCCATGGTATTACATATAGGAATCCATCGGATAAAAATAGACTTGCTATGAATAGACATGCTGTAAATAACAATCCTCCTAAATAGTAGGAAAAATGGAAAAAATGAGTATGTCACTAAGTATGTAGTTGAGCATGTACCCGAACAAAATTTTCATGAGTAGTGATATGAATGTTTGATGGTGTTTTCTTCTGTTGTGGACATTCCAACCATGGTTTCGCCCCCAAACCCCTCCCATTTCCTCTCATATTCTCCATAGAAAATTCTTACAAACCATGACTGCTTTACCAACCCTTCTAGCTGGTTGTTGGACCTCTAGATGAGTCATGATCTTGGTGATTCAATTGGCCATGTCTAATTTTGTAACACCCTTCTTTTCCCCATCTTGTAATTAATCATAAAATTAGGATTACCATGCTATGACATGTGGACAATGTAAATGTATTATTTTTAAATTTCCCATAACTAACTGTTGGGGGGTGAAGCCTTGAAGTACGAGCCATGATATCTCTAGATGAAAGAATCAGTTAATGAGGGAAAGGACTGGTGGTTGAATAATCAACCCCCCTCCATGAATGGAAACATGGGCTGCCAGCCTGAAGTACCACAAAGTCCTGCAGACCCAAGCTTCCTTCTGAAAGAAGGAATGTGATAGGTCAGAAAACCTTCCTAAAGAAGGAAGGTAAGATACATACACAGAGACAGAAAGTGAAGAGACACCAGAATAGAGCGCAATCTCGAAAGGAGATGTGCAAACCAAAAGGAAGTGCAGAGAACACGACATGAAGAACTAGAACGCGAGCTAGATGTTGAGGAAGCATTTGATAAACCTCGTAGAGTTATTGCGATAGAGAGAGTCTCTCTGAGAGATGGTGTAAATTTCCTAGTGAAATCATGGCTTGGCATGGGGGTGGCCAAAGTGCTAAGAATGAATGCCTCTGAGCCTATGGTTGGGTGGAAAGGGACATACCCATAGTTAGTTAGTCGACTGCAACTTGTAATAGACAAGTATTCTCATACCCTGTGTAATTGAGCTATAGATGTGTGATAAAGTTGGATATCCTATGAATGATTTAGGGATGTGCATGTTTGATTAATGGTTATACTGTATCTCTTTATTCTTGTTTAAATTGTGTATTTAAAGCAAGTATGGAATTGTCTGATTTGTACACATAAATACCCGTGCGCTGTGGTGGCTTAAGTTAAAATAAATGAACCATGAGTTCGTCAACCTTGGGCATAGCTTCATGTGTGCATGTCGACACTCCTAGTTGTTCTAAGTCTCCTAGAGCAAGGAGTCTATTAAGATCAAGAGAGATAGTGCACATATTCACAGGCTCTCTGGGAGGCGAGTAGAGACCGAAAACCTCGTAAGTTCTAGAGTTGATGAATGAGTGCAAGGGTTACACGAAAGGATTCTTCTAAGTGTTAAGTTCAAGAGAAAGAGCACAAAGCTATTAAGCCTTTCAGAGCTAACAAATCTTAGGAAGAATAGCGAGATTGAAGTATCGAAAGGGAAGGTTCCTTTTTTTGGAGGACGAACGAACGAGATTTGTTCGAGAAGAACCAAGGTCTGTTGCGACCGTTGGACATGGGAAAGAGCGCGAGAGTTAACCCCTTGAGTCCTTCTGACTTCGTGAGTTCGACGAATTGAGAAATTTCGTCATAAGGGAGATAAAGTCCCTGAAGTCTCGAAGTTAATCTAGGCCTTAGATCTGAGGATGCCTGGGATCCATCCTGATCATTAGATCTATGAGGTAGTCAGTCCAGCGTTGACCGCTTCGGGAGAATAGAGGCTTAGTAACGCTAAAACTCCCGAAGAATGAAGTAGCGAAGTAATGTGGATCGTGGATATATGGATCCTTAAGAACCCCTCTCGACAGTTTGATCAAGGGAATATGGGTGTAACATCGAGAGTACGTGGGGACACATGTGTCGAGTGACGACAATGCCAGGTGTCTCGCTTGAAGTGGCACACGTTGGGGTATTAAGAGGTGGTTAGCCGCGAGTCCCTTTGGAAATCCACGGAGCGACAGATTCCGTCTGTACCGTCAATCTGAGATAGAGGACACATGGAGGAAATCTGTCGACTTTGGGTGAAATTACTCCGAGAAAAAAAGAGTGTGGAGAGGTTGAACCTCCCAAAGCCCAAAGAGATGAAGTGAATTGTAGCCGTCGATCTGTGGGAGACACGCGTCGACAGATTGTCGACTTCGGGTGAAATCACTCCGGGAGAAAAGGGGATGTGTTGAACAAGAACTCCCGAAGGTCGGAGAGTTGGAGTTCATCCGAGCCGTCCATTAGCTGATGACAGGTGTCAGCAGATCTTCCATTTCGGGAGATAGCCACTTCGAAAGAAAGTGGGGTCACGCAAGTTGAGAACTCCATAAGTAAATCGTAACCATCGATTTGAGAGAGACACACGTCGATAGATCGTCGGCTTCGAGAGAAATCACTTTAGGAGAAAGCGCATGGGGAGAGGTTGAAACTCTCGAAGTCCGAAGAGCTGAAGTAATTTATAGCTGTTGATCTGCAGAAGACACGCGTCAACAGATCGCGTACTTCGGAAGTGGGGAGAAAGAAATGCGGAGTGGAGAGACGCCCGAAGTGGATCCCCACCATCGAATGAGAGGGACGCGTGGCGCACGATCCTTAACTTYGGAAGAAAGAACTCCAGGAGAAAAGGTGGTGTGAGCATCTAGGACTCCCGAACGCCAAAGTCCTGAAGTGGATCTGAATCGTTGATTTAGATGAATGCGTGGCGCCTAATTTGGAACTTTGGGTATGGAGTACCTCGGAGGAAAAAGGAGTTGGAGTGCACAGAACTCCCGAACGTCGAAGTCCCGAAGAATATCATAACCGTCGATCACGAGGGATGTGTGGTGCTCGATCTGTAACTCCAGGTACATAGTATTTCAGAGGAAAAAGGTGTAGAAATGTTTGAAACTCCTGAACGCTGAAGTTCCAAAGTAAATCAGGGCTGTCGAAATCCCTGAGGACACGTGACATTCGTTCATGAAATTCAGAGGTTTGCTACTCCGAAGGATTTGCGTGGTAGTCGTATTGGCGCTTGTTGTCTTGGCGTCTGGTCATAGCCCGCGGTCATATACAAGTATAGGGGGGTGAAAGAACCCGAAGGAATTAGAAGAGGATATATTGCAGTTCCGAGTTCGGTTCAGAGCATGGAGGTCATGGCTGGAAAGCTTTGGAAGAGTAGAATGGAGTAGAAGCCCCGAATGAGGACATCGATTCTCTTAAGAAACAAAATTTTTTTACGCCACACCATGGGTGTGTTACAAATTGGTGTCAGAGCATGGTTACAACACTTGGCCTTCTTGGGCTCATGCATGAGTCATATGAAAATATTTCTGGAGGAAATTTAAGGGGTAACACCCTATTGTACCGCATTCCAAAGAGGCATAGAAAACCTCTACTGAAGAGAGGAATGAGATTCCTTATTGTTGACAGATGTTTTGGAAATTGGCATTGCATGTTGCTAATGTCCCCAAATAAAGAATTTGACTTCACTGTGCAATCATACGTGCTATTGTACAGTCATAAGATTTAGTTACCAAGGCTAAATATGGGCCTGTGGAGAATGTTACTGCCAAGCATAAATCATCTGCATAAGTTCCTTGAGTAGAAGGATGCAGATTTGAAATACAGTTTGGATTTTACCCCAATGATATTGAATCCTGCTAGTCTGTGACAAGGGAAGCCTAACATTTCTTGGGAAATGATAGCCGATCCTACAGGAATGGGATTGTGGTGAAGAACACTCATATTTAAACTAAAATAGAAATGTGAACGGATGGAGAGGATCTGTAGCAGTAATGATTATTGCTTTAATGAAGGGTTAAACCTAGTATAGGTGTATAACTCCTCACGATCAAAGGAATGAGTCTGGTGACCATTCCTGAAAAGGGAGAGAATGCACAACTCTCGGGTTTCAAAGTGGTCAGAGAAACAAATTTTGTTTCTGGGTACATGAATTCCTGAACATGGTTTTTCTAATCAAGCTGATAAACGAAGCTGTAGAAATATAAAGTGAATGAGTGAGAAATCACCACGACCTCCCTTGCTTGGTAGATAGGAAACTAATCTGTCGGAGTTCTTGTGGGAGGAGGAGAGTGGCCTCTGTCCCTGACTGTACTGAACAAAAGGAAGAATTCTAGGTGTGATGGTCAAGACCGATCTTGACCTAAAGGTACTCTGGATTTATGAACTAGGATACTTAGTAAGTAACATAATTCGAAATTGCATTTGGGCCTTAAGGGAATAATCCAAATGGTAATAGACATTAAATTGTTAAAATTAAGATAAAATGGTTGACTAAATGTTGATCCTGAATGTGGTAAAGGAAGTGTTGGGGCATTTCTAGAAGCCCAATAGGTCAGATTGACATCCAGTGGTGGCTGGCAGCCATATAGATATAACTGGAAGCTAAATTGGTTGATTCTATTACCTTGGGCATGGTTAAAATTGCCCAGAGTGTATTTATAAGCTGGGTAATGTTCCATGGAGGTTGAGGCAAGAGTGTTTTCTTGCTAGTTGTTATCACATAGAAAGAGAACATAGTTATGACTATGTCTGATTCAACTTCC
>ML779789.1:1182944-1199780 GCA_009831015.1 Picea engelmannii
TAGACAGTTTCTTGACGAGCTTAGGCTTTACCAAGAGTAAAGTAGACTCAAATCTCTACTTCAAAATTATGGATAATGAGCCAATAATCTTACTGCTATATGTGGATGACTTATTCTTAACTGGAGAAGAAAAGCTCATCGCTGAATGTAAAAGGAGACATGCCTCGGAATTTGAAATAAAAGACCTTGGCCTAATGCATTACTTCTTAGGTCTTGAGGTATGGCAGAGTCCAGAGAGGATCTTCCTTAACCAAGGGAAGTACACGGTCGAGATCTTAAAGAGATTCGACATGCTGGAATGCAAACCCATGAATACACCCATGGAAGTGAAGATGAAGCTGTTGGTTGATACTTCGTCAGATTTGATTGATGCCACACTGTACAGACAGATTATTGGATCATTAATGTACCTGACGAACATCAGACTAGACATTTGTTTTGTCGTGAACACCTTGAGTCAGTTTCTGGTAGAGCCCAGACATGTTCACCTAGTGGCTACAAAACATGTGATGAGGTACCTTAAAGGTACAATAGATTATGGTCTCAATTATGACGGAGATCATAATTTCACATTGAGTGGATACACTGATTCAAATTGGGAAGGAAGCATTGTTGATAGAAGAAGCACTTCTGGATGTTGTTTCAGTTTGGGATCAACCATGATCTCATGGCAGAGTAGGAAGCAATCCAGTATTGCTCTCAGCACAGCGGAAGTAGAGTACATTACCACATGTTCTGATAGTTGCGAAGCTATATGGCTTCGTAAGTTGTTGACCAATCTATTTGACCTAGAGATGGAAGCAACCATGATCCTATGTGACAACCAGAGCTGCATAAAGATGACAGAGAATCCTGTATTTCATGACAGGTCTAAGCACATAGAGATTCTCTATCATTACATCCGTGACATGGTCCAGAGAGGAGCCTTGAAGCTTCTGTTTGTTAACACAGATGAACAGGTTGTTGATGTGTTGACCAAGCCTCTATCTCATGTAAAGTTTGAACACTTTTGAGATAAGCTTGGTATAGTCCGAAAGGACTCTCCCTGAAAGGGGGAGTATATATGATTCCTTGCTTCTGACCTCACTGTTAGACGTAAAGCAAGATGATTCCTTGCTTCTGACCTCATTGTTAGACGTAAAGCAAGATAATGTGTGTGTTCCTTGCTTCTAACCTCACTGTTAGACGTAAAGCAAGATGATTCCTTGCTTTTGACCTCGCTGTTAGACGTAAAGCAAGATGATGTGTGTGTTCCTTGCTTATGACCTTGTTGTTAGACGTAAAGCAAGATGATTCCTTGCTTCTGAACTCACTGTTAGATGTAAAGCAAGATTATATGTGTTCCTTGCTTCTGACCTCGCTGTTAGACGTAAAGAAATATGGTTCCTTGCTTCTAACCTCACTGTCAGACGTAAAGCAAGATGATTCCTTGCTTCTGACCTCGTTGTTAGACGTAAAGCAAGATGATGTGTGTTCCTTGCTTCTGACCTCACTGTTAGACGTAAAGCAAGATGATTCCTTGCTTCTGACCTCATTGTTAGATGTAAAGCAAGAAGATGATGTGTTCCTTGCTTCTGACCTCACTGTTAGATGTAAAGCAAGAAGATGATGTTTTCCTTGCTTCTGGCCTAGTTGTTAGACGTAAAGCAAGATGATGTGTTCCTTGCTTCTGACCCAGTTGTTAGACGTAAAGCAAGATGATGTATACCTTGTTTCTGACCTAGCTGTTAGACGTAAAGCAAGATGTGACTTGCACTGAGCTACCAACTCAACAGTTGTGACATAGAGTCAGTCTAGTACTGTGATGGGTCAGCCTAGTGCTGTGATGAGGTATCATTTTTATACTGATACATATTGATGCAGATGATGATGGCATTCTTTCGAGAATGACGATGTTGTCGATGAAGAAAACTTCCGATGATTTAAAGATACACCAACCAAGATGATATTGATGATGTTGTCCTCCTACCTGATGCTGTTGATGATGTTGTCCTCTCTCTCTCGCATGATGCTGCTGAAGAATACCCTTCTTGTTAAGGGGGAGTGTTGAAATAATGTAACTGCAAGGAGTAGTCTTATTATTATTAATATTTTATTCATAGGATCAATCCCCATTGCGGATTGATCATGTTGGATATTGTAATAGGACCAAATCCCCTTTTGTGGATTGGTCAACAGACAATTATAATAGGCAGAATAAGAAGTCGGCCCCAATAGTTAATAAGAAGACCCAAAAATATAATAAAGGTGGGTTTACCCACCCAGATTAAGAAGTCGGCCCTTCCAGTGAAGAGACACTTCACACATGCCATAACTTGTATAAATAAAGGAGGCTAGCGCCTCATTTGATCACAACTCACTTTCTCAGTTTGAGAGACAAGTTCTGATCTGTTACCGACAAAGGAGAGAGAGAGAGTGGCGCATATCTTGGGAGAGGACTTTCTGTTTTAGCATAAGATCTCTTGGCATTGTATTGGCTATTTATATTAAGGAAGTTTTGCTGGGTTTTCTTCCCCTAGAGGGTTTCCCAGGATAAATGTTGTGTCTCTTGTGAATGTGTATTTCTCAGTGATCTTGTTCTTATGCTGATGTTATCTATTGAAATGCAAAGAACTATAATAATGGCATAAACATTAACATGAGGAAGAACTGTGAAAAAGAGTATGCTCTGATCGCAGGAAATAGAGACTGACTCAGGAGAAGGAGAGTAACCTTCGTCCCTATCTATGACCAAGTTGAGAGAAGGAGGGTAACCTTCGTCCCTATCTATTTATGTGCCAGGAGAAGGAGAGTAACCTTCATCCCTAACTTTTGTTGTGTTGGAAGGCTGCCAAGATGTAAAATCATGAAAAATGGCTTATGCTGATGCATGAGAACCCCGTGGTAAGTCATGATCGCATGGAATATGTTGTGTTGAAGTAACACAAGACAGAGGTACGCCTCGGCAAAGAAATTCTGAGGGATTCCTCGACTGTAAGGCTCGATAAAGTCTCTGGAATTATTCCTGTGCGAGAAAACCTTGGCAAGGCAAGATGGATCACCCGAGGAACTGTATAGCAAAGAAGGGGATGCCTGAGCCTGGGCCTGAAGGGTGAGTGACCACAAGGAAGAGGAGACTCTGATATTTCTTGTAAACTATTGATTGGGATCATGCACACGATGGATAGTTCTTCCTGTGTGAGAAAACCTTGGCAAGGCAAGATGGATCACCTGAGGAACTGTATAGTAGAGAAGGGGATGCTTGAGCTTGGGCCTCGAGGGTGAGTGCCTGTAAGGAAGAGGAGACTCTGATAGTTCTTGTAAACTATTGGGATCATGCACACAATGGTTATGTCAAGGAAAAATAATGATCCTGGATAACAAGACAACCATCTGGATACAAATCCACAAACTGCGCAGATAATTATTGTGCTAGATTATGAAAATTTCCTAGAAATTTTTATGCAACAATAGAATGTTTTCGCATGAGACTATGATTAATGTGCTTGTTGTCCAAGAACTATTGAAAGAAGGTGACGAAGATTAAAGGTCTGAAAAAGGACCTGATTGAGAAAGAAGGTCAAGACTTCTGAAGTGGCTGAATGAGAAATTCATAACATGTGTTATTGAGAAAGAACACCGAGAACGGTGTTCCTTTTTAAGGGGGAGGGGATTGTAACACCCATGTTTCCCCCAACTTGTAATTAATCATAAAATTAGGATTACCATGCTAAGGCATGTGGATGATGTAAATGCATTATTGTTAAATTGCCGATAATTGACTGTTAGGGGGTGAAGCCTTGAAGTACGAGCCATGATATCTCTAGAGGAAAGAATAATTTAATGAAGAAAATGAATGGAAACATGGGTTGTTAGCCTGAAGTACCACAAAGACTTGAAGACTTGAGCTTCCTTCTGACAGAAGGAACATGATAGGTTGGAAAACCTTCCTAAAGAAGGAAGGTAAGATACATACACGGAGACAGCAAGAGAAGAGACACCAGACGAGAGCGCAAGCTCGAAACGATATGCGTGAACCAAAAGGAAGTGCAGAGAACACGACCCGAAGAACCATAACAGGAGCTTGATGCTGAGGAAGCATCTGATAAACCTCGCAAGGTCGTTGTGACAGAGAGAGTCTCTTTGAGAGATGGCGTAAATTCCCTAGTGATATCATGGCTTGGCACAAGGGTGGCTAGAGTGCTAAGAATGAATGCCTCTGAGCGTATGGTTGGGTGGAAAGGCACACACCCACAGTCAGTTAGTTGACTGCAACTTGTAATAGATAAGTATTCTCATAACCTGTGTAATTGAGTTGTAGCTGTGTGATAAAGTTGGATATCCTGTGAATAATTTAGGGATGTGAATATTTGCTTAATGGTTATACTGTGTCTCTTTATTCTTGTTTAAATTGTGTATTTAAAGCAAGTATGGAATTGTCTAATTTGTACACTAAATACCTATGCCCTGTGGTGGCTTAAGTTAAAATAAATGAGCTGTGAGTTCGTCAACCTTGGGCATAGCTTCACGTGTGCATGTAGACACTCCTAGTCGTTTTGAGTCTCCTGGAGGAAGGAGTTTGTTAAGCTGAGGAGAGATAGTGCATGTATGCACAGGCTCTCTCCGATGCGAGCAGAGGCCGCGAACCTTGTAAGTTCTAGAGTTGATGAATGAACGCAAGGGGTGCGTGAAAGGATTCTTCTAAGTGTTAAGTTCAAGAGAAAGAGAGCAAATCTCTTAAGCCTTGCAAAGCTAACAAATCTCAGGAAGAATAGCGAGATTGAAGTATCGAAATGGAAGGTTCCTTTGTTTGGAAGGACGAATGAATGAGATCTGTTCGGGAAGAACCAAGGTCTGTTGTGACTATTGGATACAAGAAAGAGCATGGGATTTAACCCTTTGAGTCCTTCAGACTTCGCGAGTTCAACGAATTGAGCGAGTTCGTCATAAGGGAGATAAAGTCCCCGAAGTCCCAAAGTTTCGAAGTTAATCTAGGCCTTAGATCTGAGAATTTCCGAGAGCCATCTCGACCGTTAGATCTATGAGGTAGTCAGTCTGACGTTGACCTCTTCGGGAGAATAGAGGCTTAGTAATGCCAAAACTCTCGAAGAACAAAGTAGCGAAGTGTGGATCTATGGATCCTTCGGAAGCCCTCTCGGCCGTTCGATCGAGGGAATATGGGTATAACGTCGAGAGTACATGGGGACCCATGTGTCGAGTGATGACGATGCCAGGTGTCCCACTCGGAGTCACACATGCTCGGGTATTAAGAAATGGTTAGCCAAGAGTCCCTTTGGAAATCCACGTAGCAACGGAGTCCATTTGTACTGTTGATCTGAGATAGAGGACACATGGCTGAAATTCGTCGACTTCGGGTGAAATTACTCCGAGGAAAAATGAGTGTGGAGAGGTTGAACCTCTCGAAGCCCAAAGAGCCAAAGTGAATTGCAGTTGTCGATCTGTGGGAGACACGCATCGACAGATCGTCGACTTCGGGTGAAATCACTCTGGGAGAAAATGGGTTGTGTTGAACAAGAACTCCTGAAGGTCGGAGATCCAGAGTTCATCAGAGTCGTCCGTCAGCGGAGGACGGGTGTCAACAGATCTTCCTTTTCAGGAGATAGCCACTTCGGAAGAAAGTGGGGTCACGTGAGTTGAGAACTTCGAAAGTAAATCGTGATCATCAATTTCAGAGAGACACACATCGACGAATCGTTGACTTCGGGAGAAATTACTCCAGGAGAAAGTGAGTGGGGAGAGGTTGAAACTCCCGAAGCCTGAAGAGCCAAAGTAATTTATAGTCATCGATCTGCGGAAGACACACGTCAGTAGATTGCGTACTTCAGAAGCGGGGATCAAGCAACACAGAGTGGAGAGACGCCCGATGTGGATCCCCACCGTCGATTGAGAGGGACACGTGGCACACAATCCTTAACTTCGGAAGAAAACACTCCAGAGAAAAGGTGGTGTGAGCGTCCGGGACTCCCGAATGCCGAAGTTGCGAAGTGGATCCAAACTATTGATTTAGATGAACGTGTGGCGCCTAATATGGAACTTCGGGTATGGAGTACCTTGGAGGAAAAAGGAGTTGGAGTGCTCAAAACTCCCGAATGTCGAAGTCCCGAAGAAGATCATAACCATTGATCACGAGGGATGCGTGGCGCTCGATTTGTAATTCCGGGTACGAAGTATTTCAGAGGAAAAAGGTGTAGAAATGTTTGAAACTCCCAAACGTCGAAGTTCCAAAGTAAATCAGGGCCGTCGAAATCCCTGAGGACACACGACGTCGGTTCGTGAACTTCATAGGTTTGCTACTCCGAAGGATTCACGTGGTATTCGTCTTGGCGTCTGGTCATAGCCCGCGGTCATATACAAGTTTAGCGGGATGAAAGAACTCGAAGGAATTAGAAGACGATATCTTCCAGTTCTGAGTTCGGTTCGGATCATGGAGGCCATGGCTGGAAAGCCATGGAAGAGTAGAATGGAGTAGAAGCCCCTAATGAGAACATCGATTCTCTTAAGAAGCACAAAATTTTTACGCCCCGCCATGGGTGTGTTACAAATTTGTTGGTCTACTTACTTAATAGAGATAGAAAAGGTCTAGTAAGGCGTACATGACAGATTCCACAAGAGCCATGGGATTCACGCATGTTCCCTCCTAAACCGGAAAAGGGGAAATTCTCATTGGAGAATGGAAGAATGATTCAAGAACAATGGTAAGCAATGCTTTTCCCCAAGAATTTGCACAACACATACCTACCTTACATGGGGAATACACCCTTCCTGAGAAGCACGGGGAAATATCAAGAGGACAATCCAAGTCAAGATAGATGCAAAAGTTTAATAAGAGAGAAAGGTATAAAGGTAGTATACACAAAATACACATGTCAAGGTCATATCCCCCATGCACCCACTTTCGTCTTCCCCTCTTGTGATATCATAGTCTCTTTGTTGTTTCCTAAAACAACCTTTTTGGTAGAACTATATTATTATTATGTTCCTTTTATACATTAATTCACATTACATAAGCACACCATAAAAACATAACAACCATGCCATAATTCTGATCCACTACTAACACTTGTATGCATTCATTAGTCAAACATTGACCTTGAATTTCACACTAAAAATATTTATAATACATTTTATAATACATTTCACAATTTTAAAACACAAAATCATTATAACTAGACCCAGATTACTTAACTCATGTCACATAAATGACATCTTATAAATGATGTTGTTAAAACTAAGTTATTACATTACTATGATGATGTTGCTGAAGAAAGTAAAACATGGAAATTGTATGTAAAATTCCATGATGAGAAAAAATTTACAATTAAAAAAAGTTGGAGATGCACACATAAATAGCATAGACCGACAAAGGTTGATGGAGTTGTTTATTGTTAATTGATTGTTGTTGGACCTATTGGGTAAATAAATACTCGGAAGTGATTCCCAACTCGGAGATCATGAAGGTATTACAACAACTTAAGGCATTTTTGAAGATTTATAACTACAAACATCTATTAGAAAAAACACTAAATTATTGAAGGGATTACTAATGGCACACCAATATTATGCATYGAAAAAATATATATAGTTTTTTATATGCTTGCAAATTATTAATCGGTTTTGGTTAAACATTTTATTTTTTTGGTTGGTGGATATAAATTTGAATAAAATTATTATTTTCTATTATTTTAATTGCATTTTCTAAATGCATAAATAAATTCAAMCYGCTGAAAAAAACCCAAAACACTAAGTATAACATTTAAACAACACTTTATCAATATACCAATATAAGCAAATCTACATGCTAAAAACGCGTGTCAATTTTAAGCCGTATTGAAGCTTAAAGAGTTGTCATCCTACACTACTCCTGCAAAAACAGTTTTGGCTGGACCAGGAAGAGGTCGCACGTTCGAAACTGAGCCCACGTGGTTTCCCACCATCACACTACAAAACGCAGATTTGTCTGCGTCTTCATCCCACAAACTCAAACGTCACAGAAATTCCACAGATCTGTGGAGATGTAGCCCTCCTCCACCTCCTCCTCCTCCTCCTGTTCCTGCGAAGTCGGATTGAGCTCCAACGTCGACACTTCGTCAATCGACGGGAATTTTTCCGAATTCGCAATCCCAGCGCTGTCGGATTCCTCAAAGAGCAACCACAACGGCGCCAAGTCCATCCTCTCTTCCGATATCTTCTGCTTGTCTCCCGACAACTCCATTTCCGAAACCGAAGCCGACGGCGACGCGTGCCCTGTGAGAGAGGGCAAACTCGAAGTGGATTGGCCCGAGGCATGTTTGCGGGCGGCATACTGAATTTGCAGATGGGAAAGAGAAGACGCAGACGGAATGTCGGGCAGAGAATCGGGAAAGTTGAATTTCTCGTCGGGCCCTCTCAGACAATACACTGCGGCGTCGTAAGCGCGGGCAGCCTGCTCGGGTGTTGGGTAAGAGCCGAGCCATATCTTCTTTCGAGTTTTGGGTTTCCGGATTTCGGATACCCACTTCCCCCATTTCCGCAGTCGGATTCCCTTGAATTGGCGGGATCCGCAATCTTCGTGCGGTAGAGCATTTTCATGATCATGTTCCTGCTCGGGGGAATTCTCCATATTTGGCGACGCAGAAACTCCGAGGCCAAAATAGTGATTCTAACGATATTTTAGTTGGGGAATCACTGAAATGCAAAGGCCGTGGAGTGTGGGGGGACTAAAGACATGGATGTGAAGATATATAGCCGAGTGAAAATGGTGGAAGCGCGTATGGTCAGTGTTGTTTCAGTGTTCTTTGAGGAAGATGTGGGAGAACAACTGTGAGACAGAGTGAGGTTGAACGAGTAATTCAAAGGAAGACTGACTGGCTTTCAAGCGAGAGGAAGATGTGGAAGAACAGCTGTGAGACTGAGAGTAAGGGTGACCGAGTAATTCAAAGGAAGACTGGCTTTGGATTAGAAAACGCGACAGAGATATATTCGTCCATACGTCACTGGTGGGCCATTACAACCCGTTTTTGAGGGCAGGCTGGGATGCGGCGTCGGGACCTAGCTCCATGCTTTTCGGGGGAGCTTTCGGTCGTCCCATTTAACTAGTTTTTCTGCGCCCCGTACAATTCTAGTCGAACGCTTTCATACTTGGCTCTCGGTGTTACTCACAGAAGTCCAATTTAATCTCTGTGTGGAGCCCCCTCTGGAATCTTTATGAACGCACTGAGAATGGGAGATCACACGTCATTATCTTGTAGCATCAAAATTCTAGTAATACATGTTGTCTAAGTAATATGGATTGAGATGAGATCAAGAATCTATGATATTAATTAAGGTGAACAAGTGGCCTTCCTAGCCACTAAGTATGGTTACACATAATGAGTTGAGTTGGCTTCCTCCATGCTAAGGAGTATGGCTACACATAATGAGCTGAGCTCTATGCTAGCTCGAACTAAGATTCAATGCTCAGATTTCAACCGAAAACAAAAGAATATCCTCATCCATCTCCATAGATTCTGTTGTGTTTCTCCTCCAGCTCCCTATGGAGCCACGATGGAATAACCTGGCTTGTTATTCTATTATTGCTTTCACTTGTGGGCGCCTTCAACAGTCTTCGAATCAAACTGATAAATGGGGCTGCAGATTTTAGTGATTGGCTGAGCAATCACGAAGGAAGTGAGAAGGGTAGGTGTTGAGGAAGCAGTGAAAGGCCTCCCTGGTGTTGTACAGTCACTTGTTGTAGCCCTATGTGGTGTGAGTTTGACTCCCTTGTTTGGTGGAGTGAAGATTTGGTTTAGGAGAAGGAGAGTAACCTTCATTCTTTACTAATTGTTGGGTAAAAATGACTTTTTTCCTTCATGGCATCATATTCTGGCTAGGGGTGGTCGATTGTAAGAACAACTAGTGTTGTTGTGCTTATGGCTGGGTGGAAAGTGACACACCCTTTAGTAGTTTCCAACACTATCTAACTTTCAGATAAGTAATTGTATACTATGTGTAGTGAGTAAAAGAATGAATAATTGCATGTAAATGTATTTTTGGTTGCTTGTTAATGATCCCATGGTTGGAATGTATGTTCCATTGATATGATTGTGTATGAATATACATTTCAGGGGTTAAAGTGAAGAATGAACAGTTAAAGTCTTCACTGAACATCTAAAGATGAAAATGTTGATTTTATGTGTTATGAATGTTATTTCTTACCTTACTGGAGTTGTAGGCCAGAATTGGGTAGTGTCTTGTCCAAAGTTTAGTTATCATGCCTTAAGACCTTCTTGGAAGGGGAGTTGCCACTTGTAATAGGCTTCTATGCTAAGCAATCGTAGGCTATGTGGAACTGCATTGTCTTATACATGTGAACATTTGAATTTCCTACATTGTTCTAAGTTAAAGAATATGAACTCGAGTCTTGCTTGTTGTGTGTGTATATATATATTGTTGTATTGGGTGTTCTGAAAAAGGGGAAACAAATTCATGTAAAATGATTAACATTCTTTGGATGGAATGAAGTGTTGTACTTACTCTTGGGCTATGTGTAGAAGGCCAAAGAGGGTCAACCAAACATGTGTTTTACTCATTCCATTCAATAGAGAATGGTTGTGGAGGAGTGACTCCTCGATTTGGTGTTATTCCGTATGATTATCTCTGTTGTGGAAGATAGGTAAGAGCAACGTGAGCAGTAAAATACATGATGCTCAAGTACCCAAACTAGCACCTGTTTGATTCCCTGTGCAATTGTTGAAGGGACAGTAATAATTAGATCAATGAGGAGATTAATCTTGGTTGTACAACTGAGCCTAGAAACTTTGACTTGGCGGTTAGATTCTTTGGTTGACCAAGATATCAGAATCTTGGAGTACCTAGATTTTCCTTTGGAGTAAGTTTTATATCCCCTGATATGCTAACATCCAGTGGGGCAGGGTTCCCATGCGGCGGTTCCAAATCCTTTGTTTGTGTGTAGGAGATGATGTCATGGTGGCGTACTATGCCAGCATGGCCGCTATGTGTCATGGGGTTGAAACTTGTCAAAGTTTAGTTTGCGGTGGAGTTGATTGCGGGCCCATGTCAGATAGAATCGTTGGGCGGGCTCTTTAAACCTCAACAATTAGATCTATGGTTTGAGCGATCTCAATCGTTAATCTAGTAATTAAATCTCAGGAGGGATTCAAATGACCAGGGTATCAGAGTACCGGAACCCCGGGAAATTGTTGTGTGTGGTTTTCATTTGGGAGAGCCCTGGTATCGCAGTGGGCCGATGCCTCGGGACATCGGGTTCCGGGGGGAAATTTGACAGAAGGGATGAGGTGCCAGTGAGGCCCGGTGGCTTGGTACCTTGATGGGGCAAGGTTCTCGAGGAGGGGTTAGGACCACCCATCATAAGCTTGGAGTAGGGAGGGATGATGTTACCTAGTCTATGCACAGTGGACAGGTGTCATAACCTTAATGGATGAGCCCATGACCTAATATGATGTGTATGCCATGTCAGTCCATGTGGGGGCCCACTTATCGAGCGATGACTATGCCATGTGTCATGGTGATGTGGCATTTTGAAGGGGGTGGACCATGACATAACATGAGCGCCACATGACACACTAGGTGGTAGGCGATGAGAGGGCCACGTGTCATGCCAGTGTGGCAACTAGCATGTCTTAGAGGATGACAGATGTCAATACCTGATTCTTCAAGTGGACGAATATGGGCCCTGGTGGGATTAGAAATTTGGAAGGAATTCTTTAAATGTCGTCCGTCAGATCTGGGGAGGACAGATCTCCACCGTCGATCGGAGGGGACCACTATCGGGATGTCTGAGTGCACGGTTGTTAGGGGGATCCGACGAGGAGGATTCTGAGAGATGATCTGAACAATAGATCAGTGAGAGTGCGAGATTAAATCTTAGTCATAGATCGAAGTGGGTCCCGCAATACACTAAGATCTGAAAGATCATGGGATGGCTAGTAACCTCTAAGCAAGTAAAGTCTATGACGTGATCAGAGCCATTAATATCCAACCCCAAGGGTCGTCCAATTCATTAAAGCATGTATGATTAGAGTATGTTCATCGAAGGGGAATATGGCTCTAGGGAGGAAGCACTCCGATGAGGGAGGAACTTCGAGAAAGATTTGGAGCCATCGATTTAGTTGGAGAGTAACCTTGGCCATTGGATATAAATTGGTTGGGTTTTGATGAGAGGTAACTACGAGGAATGATATAGATCGTTGATTAGAAGTAGATGATGATGTGTGAACCCACGCCAATCCACATGGGGAGTCCACGTGTCATGCGGTGGTTGGTCCACATGTCAAGGTGATTTGGCATTCTTAGGTGGGACCCTGTGGGGAAAAGAGTGCCACGTGTCAAGGGGCCTGGTTGCCACATGTTGCGTCGAGGAATTGCCAATTGGGGCATTATACCCGGTGTACTTTCCATCAAACTGACGTCACCAAAACATGCATCGGATCTGTATGGATTGTGGGGGTGGGTCTTGTGAAGTTATGGTAATCATAAGCGATGGGGGGCGCAGTGCATCGATGTGCAACACGTCACTTGCACCCAAACCATTGTCAGGTTTTGCAGCCCCTCCTCCATTCGTTAAAAATCAAGCATGCAAGGGGGGGGGGATTGATGAGAAGCGAGTCATCGATCTAAACCTTGATCGAATCTTTGTCATTCTATTTTCCAAAGAAGGGTGTTGCGGGGTTAACCCTTTTATCTGTCGGGCGCCATGTTGATTTCAAGCTAGACTCTATGTAGCGTCCGAAGGGGATGTGTAGAACATGTCAGTGTCACATCGAATCGATACAATGACGTTGAGGCCACGTGGGTACCACGCGACAGTATGGAAGTATGGACCAATGAAGACCCATAAACTTCAAAGGGCCATAACTTTCAATCTAGAGCTTGGTTTTGAGAAAAATTACCATCATTGAAAATATCTTGACGAGAAAAAGACAATGGCGCCCTCAAAAAAGGGCCTCGAGGAGTTAAAAAATAGAAAAATACTATTACCCTATTCTCTAGAAAGACACTTAGGGGGTTGGGTGTCTTACAAAGTGGTATCAGAGCAGGAAACAACACTCGGCCTGCTTAGGCTCAGGAAAGAGTCTAATAAATTTTCTGGGAAAATAATTTGAGGGGGAGGGAACCGTACCCTACTCTAACCATAAGAGCTTATTAAAATTTTACTACTAAAAATAGGGTTAGAAATTTCTACTATTTTCACATGTTTAAACCTGAACTATATGACATTGTTATGTGCTTAATGATGAAGTTGATTTCACTATACAAAATTGTATGTGTTGATCATAAATTAATGGATAATTAACTAACAGAAAATGTTGTTATCAACACTTAATCAATGAGTGGACATCAATGAAAACTACAACATAAAGAATGGTGACATATCATGAGATGGGAGAGGGCTCCCACTGTTTATGGGATTTTTCCCTGTGACCTTGGGTCATGTCACAACATAACTTGACTATATTCAAAACACAAACCCTACCCTCACACATACAAACTGGTAATCAAAAAAATACTTTTGGAAGAGAGAACAGAAGAGGTCACACCTTGTATCCTATCGTTTGATGTTGTTCCTCGCTCTCAACCTTTGATTTACTCCTAATCTCTGTCGGTATCATCCTGCAAAAGGAGATCAAGTTTATGCTATCACGAGGTGTTAGGATATTTAGACACTTAGGAGTTAGTAAGATCTACTTGGTCTATTGTGTCGTTAGGTAAAAGTGTGTTTTCTAGTGTGTTTCTTTAGTATGCATTAGTATGCATTTGTAGTTAGGAAATTCGAAGGTCACGATATGTTCCCGACATAGAGTGATCCGACGATTCATACTCTCCTTGATCTTAACGACTATTGATCCGTGGATTAACACTTGATTGGTCCATGATCTCTATTTAAATATCATGGAGGGTCATTTGTTGATGATCGATTGTGATAAACTCTCTTGTAAAATTTCTCTGTAATCTTTTTCTTTGCATCAATAAACTGCTCCAAGTGGTCATGTTGGTTGGGGCCGTGGATGTTTCCCCGTAGGGGTTTTACCACATGAAAACATCGGTGTGTTGATCTTTGATATGGTTGTGTGAGTGGTTACTGAAGGTGTTAGTCCTCTATTGGAATACATGTGTTGTTGAACATGGTGTCAGAGCCTATTTGAAGACCCACTCCTGTTGAAGATCGAGATCGTGAAGCCGAGTTGCCTCATCTCCACTTTCTGTCATTTTCGTACATTTATGGGCTGAGAGGACTGTTCCATTGCATCCAAAGTGCTCTTTTCAGTCAGGAACACTTTTTGTTTCACTCGAAAAGGTTTTTGTTTTCCCAAGAGATGACCATTACAGTCAGATCCGGAGGTATAAAGCTTGAATACACAATTTTTTTAAAATATTTGCAGAGTAGTATTTTGGCTTTGTTTTATTTATTTCCGAGTTGCTACTCTTTTAGATCTTTGTATGCTCTTTTCCCTGCGCCCTGTGCGACCTCGAAAAATCAAAATCATATAGGAAAAGGTGCATCTTCTGGGTAAGCTAACTGTGATCTAACCCTTGTTGTCATTGAGAAACAAATTTTTTTTCTTGTGTGAAAAGAGTTTTTTTAACATGCTCTCCAAGGCCGTCTTCAACAACAAAAACAACAACAACAACAAGACCCCCAATCCTCCTTATGAACATTACAATATATTTTTCTAGATCATTTGGTTAAAATGTGCCTTATTAAGTAAGAGGTCTTGCGTTCAAGTCTCTCTTTTGTTACCTTTTTGAAAAAGTTCATGCTAAAATTGTAAAGTGTATTTCACTTCAAGTATAAAAGTGAATCACTATAAGTAGATTTAATATTTTATTTTAGAGTTATTTATTTTGCATGCAGTTTTTCTGTTATAAAGTAACTTCATTGTAAAAGTGATCCCCACTTCTCTTTATAAAAGTGGGTCACTTCATAAAGCAACTTACACTATCACGTGGTAATTGGTTATCGTTTATGCCTTCTTTTAAAAGGGCATAACTCTCACATCAGAAGTCCGTTTTCAGTGCCGTTTTTTTTAAAACCGCATAATTTTTCAAGCTCTTTCCATCCAGATTATTAGTTTCAGTTTTTAAGTCCATATTTAATATGGTTTCTAGAAGTACTGTCTTGCTTACCAGCAACAACTACTTCCAATGGAAATCTCATATGGGAGATTTATTAAGAAGTAAAGGCTTGTACCAAATTACCTTGGGAAAGGAAAAAACACCCACTAATGCTGATAAGAAAGCCAAGTTGGATAATAGGAATGACGAAGCACACGGACTAATCGGAATTTCCATCTCTCCTGATTTAAGGTACCACCTTCAAGATATTGATGACCCCAAAGAAGCTTGGGACACGATTGAATCTGTGTTTGGAAAACTCAATATTATTCGAGCACAACAGTTAGAAAATCAAATACTGACCTTGAGTCCAAATGATTTTTCTTTCCTTGGAGACTATCTATCTAGGTTTAAAACACTCAGAATTTTATGTGAAGAATGTAAGATAAAGATGGAGGAAGAGCGTTGCATCTATCTTATTCTTTCTAAGCTAGGTAGTGCATATTTTGTGTTTGTATCTACCTTTTATGCCATGAGAGAGGCTCTAAGGGAAGAAGCTTATGAAAACCCAGTCTTGAGTCCTTTTTTGCTTCTTTGATTCGAGAGGAAGATAAGCTTGTACAATTTGGAGTGATCAACACTGTAGGTCCCTCCAACAAAGCCTTAGTTTTCCAGTAGAAAGATAAACCCAAGTATCCCAAGAAGCAACATCCTCACTACAACAACAAACAACATAAGGGTCCCAAACTTGCTCAGACAGCTTTAGCACCTACTGGTGACAGAGGAGCAAAATATAAAAGTAAGCATACTAACAAACATTGCAACTTTTGTGATAAAGATGGTCATGATGAGTCCAAATGTTTCAAGAAGATGGTAGCTTTAGAAGCAGCGATGAAGAAGCACAACATCAGTATTGATTCTACTTCTTCTTCTCACGGACATGCACTTCCTGCTTCTGGTTTCTCCTTCAATTCAAATTCTACTACTACGTCTTCTGATGAGTGGCTTATTGATTCAGGAGCATCTTATCATATGGCTAAGGATAAAGCCATATTTTCTGCTCTAAATGAATGCAACACCAAGAAAATATTTGTTGGTGATGATAGATATCTTAGTGTTGTAGGATCTTGAACAATTCAAGTAGATAATGGTCATTTCAATGATGTATTATGTGTTCCAAGTATTTCTTGTAACCTTCTATCAGTATATCAAATCACTCATTCAGGTGAAGGTAAAAGCGTCGATTTTTCACCTCACCAAGTTGTAATCAAGGATCTAAAAGATCCTAAGGATGTTCTTGCAACTGGAATTGCTGATGATATTACCAGGTTGTACAAGTTTGACAACTTTGGGTTGTTAGCTTTTTCATCAGTTTTTGTTGCTCATAGCGATGACTTGAGCAAACTTTGGCATGAGTGGTTTCGTAATCTAAACTATCGCTCATTGCAACAACTATGTAATCAACAGATGGTGGCTGGTATTCCTCTTGTTTCATGTAGAGATGGTGTTTGTGCCGGTTGTTTTCTCGGAAAACATCATCGAGACAGTTTTGACAAACGTGCCTCTTGGCATGCCTCGGGTCCTTTGAAGCTTGTTCACAGTGATTTGTGTGGTCCACTTTCTTCTCCTTTTTTCTGGGTGAAAGTATTTCTTAACTTTCATTGATGAATTTTCCAGACGTACTTGGGTTTACTTCTTAAAACTCAAGAGTGAAGTTTTTGACAAGTTTTTGGCCTACAAGGCCCTTGTAGAAAATCAATCTGGACATCAAATTCAAAGGTTAAG
>ML779789.1:1201951-1248662 GCA_009831015.1 Picea engelmannii
ATCCTTCAATCCTATCCCAAGTTGTTCTTAAGGGGGGATGTTAGGATATTTAGACACTTAGGAGTTAGTAAGATCTACTTGGTCTATTGTGTCGTTAGGTAAAAGTGTGTTTTCTAGTGTGTTTATTTAGTATGCATTAGTATACATTTGTAGTTAGGAAATCCGACGGTCACGATATGTTCCCGACATAGAGTGATTCGACGGTTCATACTCTCCTTGATCTTAATGGTGATTGATCCGTGGCTTAACACCTGATTGGTACATGATCTCTATTTAAAGAGAATGGAGGGTCATTTGCCAATGATCGATTGTGAGAAACTCTCTTGTAAAATCTCTCTGTAATCTTTTTCTTTGCATTAATAAACTGCTCCAACTGGTCGTGTTAGCTAGGGTTGTGGATGTTTTCCCGTAGGGGTTTTACCACATGAAAACATCGGTGTGTTGATCTTTGATCTGGTTATGTGAGTGGTTACTGAAGGTGTTTGTCCTCTGTTGGAATACCTGTGTTGTCAAACACGAGGTAGTTACGAAAACAAGTCATACATGTAATAAGAAAATTCATATATGTAAAGAAAGTAAGCATATACAAATATATTGAACAATATTTCACAAATGTGGAGGGAAAGAGAACTCTTTTATTGAAAATAATATGCATAGGTAGTTATAACCTGAGTCTAACTGTTGACACCGCATGCCTCAAAGCCAACTGCCAAGGTTCCTTCGTTGGTCCTTCAAGCATCAAATCTGTAGGATGACTCTTCCTCAGATGACCCAGAAGGGATAAGAACACACCCTATGATCATATTTATGGGAGGAAGGAATGATGGAAAATAAGTTTCCATAATAGGGATGTTACTCAAAGGATCAGGAAATGAGGGAAGCTTGCCAAACTGTCAACATAATATTGCACCAAGGATGTCCTCCTCACCCATGCCGTCATAGGTGTTTTTATCCTATCCTCAAGAAGTTGAGGTGGTTGAATTCCATTGTGTAAAGGCCAAGGGAAGTTTGGGAATGAGCCCAATCAAAAAACCTACCAGAAATGTGGAATATTTTTATTTTTTCATATTTTTTAGGGCATCCGTGAGTTGCAAACTAGTAAGGCATGAAAATTTGTGGTTTTCACATGGGCGACTCACAGATGGAAACAAAAATGTTGTTTTTTAGGTGATTTTTATGAAGGAGGATGAGATTTACGTTTACAAGCTAGGGAAAAGGACTAAGCCATCTCAAAAATGAAATTGATGTGGGAATTTGTGGTATAATAGATGCCTCCTAATGTGTGAGGTTAAAAGAGAAACTAATGACCGAAATAAATTAGAACTCTTAGAGGCGAGGATGCATTGAAGTAGATCTAATGAAGGTTCCCGGACAACTGATCCAAGAACATAAACCATCAGCAAATATTAAGTAAGAGTATTCTCTTCCCGATTCGGGCATACCCATGCTGAGGAGTAATGTAAACATGGCCTCTCAATGAAGTACACTGCAGATCCATGGCATATATGAAAGTATTATTGATTTCTATGGCCAAGAACAATACATAGTGGATCCATGTGATATATGTAAAGTAGCAATCAGGGCCACGAGGAATACATAGTGGAGGTATGTCTCAACATCAAATCAGAGGATATCTAGAACCAATGGAGTGAAAAAACCAATCCTCTAGAAGTACCAATGTCTAAGGGGTGGTACAATATATGTCAGGTAGGAGCACAAAAGATGCGATGATTGTACTTCACTTGAAGCCTTCAAAACGATTCGTCGTGTTAGAGTCTACACTATGTGAATAAATGTGTTGGCGTCGAACACACTGAGACACCATTTGATTACCGGTCATTGATGTATACCATTAACAAAAATGAGATGACCCACCAATGATGATAATGGGTGTCAAGGTACAATCTAACAAGTGTGAATAAATGAATTGGTGTCGAACACCTGATAGAATCTATCGATCAGGGGACATTGATGTATTCCCACTATTAATAGTGAGGGAACCTACCACTAATGACTGCAAGCCCCAAGGTACAACAAATAACTTTGGATCCCTGTCCCAGAGAAAGATGTGTTGAATTCGATAGAAAGAGATTTGCTAGAAGGAAGGCATTAACACATCCTCCATCATCCAGCATGAGGGTTAACAGAAGGCCAAATATTTGGAAGGACTCAGATGAACATATTGTAAAGACCACACCAAGGTACAACTATGACATGCACTAGATGGAATAGCACACGATAGAGACTCTATGAATAGTATCCAATGATAAATAATACTGACAAAGACGAGGAATCCACTAATGGGGTCAAATGGAAACCAAGGTACCGCATGAATTCCTTTGTGTGATGATTAGTGTTGACATTGAAAGCAAGGGAAACCACTCAATCAATGACCAATGATGGCTTGTTATCCGTTGAGCACAAATTCACTTATCAATGATGGAAATAGGCCCAAGGTGCAACTCTAGGTCATACTCTCATAGCAATGTATCAAATTTGATAAGAGCATACCCACTAGAAAGAATTTAATGGGGACCTTCTATACTAGCATGAGTGAGATACAAAGATATGTGTGATGATGAGATGTACTTGACTAAGAAAGGAAGGATGAATTAAAAGGCCGCATACTTTCTGTAGAATGGTCAACTCGGGGTGAAACTTCCCTTGAACAAAAGCACGACACATTTTGTGAATTATGCAACATGGATTATAAACTGGGATACATTCATGATACAGGAGGATCATAAAATGCTCCATATGGTTGGAAGAATAACCAATCAGAGGAGATTATAAAAAAATATTGATAAAAAGTATCCTAAAGCCATACTAAACCCAAAATATTAAGACACTGACTTAATGATTATTCTTTGTTCAAGGACGACAAGACTGTTGCCAACAAAAAGATAGATGCTTTCCCCCCTTCTTTTTAGTTTTTATTTTATTTTTATTTTTCATGTTATTAAATCCTGAAAAAAAAAGAATAAAATAATGTTATAGCATAGTGGAGTAAACAAGTGTCACGTGAAAGCAAACTAGCTCCAAAGTGTAAGGAACATACCTATGCTCAATGAAAGGAAGCATGTGCAGGATAAGGACACTTAGGGAAATGTCTTCTTAATGGATTAAGGTGTCGAGTCACAAAGGCGTAAATTAGAAGGCTAGCAATTGGTAGGAATGCATAAGCAAATGGTTCAACGATGGCAAGCTTAAGCTGACATTAGGCCTAGAAGCATGATCAGTTAATGTGCAATGAAATTACAACTCAACAAAATTTAAGAAGCCCCGTGGGTAGGTGAGTCAACAAGAGATTGAGAGGAAGTCATGAGGCCTCAATGCAAAGACATGGTGAGAATAAATAGGGATTCCAAGTCTTCTAAAACAACTGCAGCATGGGTTTCAAAAATGCCAATGAGGTACTAACTACAACACCCATGGATAGGTAAGCTATATCATTCATAACAACACCTTTAAAGTAACTTGAATGTATGATGTCGAAAATGAATGGGGTGGATCCTATGGCATATATGTGAATGATATAGAGAAATGCATTGTGTAGGAGGAATGACCTTACCCTACATGCCAGTAAGAAACAAAATACCTGCTCAAGAATCCAAAGAGGTGCTGACATAAGTATCAACATGTGTTTGGGGGAGTCTTGTAGGTAATGGCCATAAAATATTGAGAAGAAGATATGCAGCTTCAACACAAAGTCGTGGAGGGGATAAACAAGACTCCCGATCCTAAATAAAAACTTGCAACATGAGTTCCAGAATGAAAAGGGATTCTAAGATAGGATGTTTATGGAAGATAGGCTCTACAATGTGAATTACAACACTTCTAAACAACAAATAAGGTTCCATGTTGCAACTTAGTGGGATAGATCCTCTGGAAAAATGGAATAGGAAACAGATAATGCAAAAATGCATGAAGGGGAAAATATAACCTATATGCCTATTTCAAGATAATTACCTGTCAAAACAGATTGACATGGAACAAAAAGGTACCAAAGAAAATGTCTCCAAAGTCTTGTATATAAGACCAAAAACACTTACCTAGAAGTTAATAAGTCCAATATAGAAACCTCTGATAAAAATATGTGCTAAGGGATAGAAAACTTGAAAACAAGAAACCCTAAAAGTAGAATATGTACAAAGGACTACATGACCTTGCGGCTTATGCATATTAGTTCTCCAGGTAGAGCCCATTGCTAGGCTCAAGCCAAGGGTTTCTTTGGTAACCAACCAGTAAATTTTCCACTTCAAGAAGAGATCGATGATCGATAATCATAGCTTCAAGGATGGCCTCATCTGAAGGAAACTCATCATCCATGAACCCGGGGCTCGACGACACACAAATTCCAGGGCTCAAGGTCTCACAAACAATTAGATGAGACTCAAGAGGAAACACAAAATTACTTGGGATGATAGGGGAAAGCAAGGGCTCCCATGCCCCCATTAGATAAAACACATGATCAATTGCTGAGACCTTGTCTCGAGAAGGCGAACATAACTGTAAAAATCCCATCTCAGAAGAAATTGAACACCGAGGATAAGACACCACATAATTCACCCATTGCAGGGAAGAGTCTACTTGAACACTAGGAACATATAAAGGGGAAAGTTGAGTTGAAATCGAACTAGGACGGTGATTATTAGATGAAATATGATTGTTGTAGTCCAGGGAATAATCACAGGCATTCAAGAGATACTACATTGGAACGCACATCAAGAACACACACATCCTAAGAAAGAAGGAGATAAATGTGGGGAAGGAATTCCATTCCAAGTTTGTATTCCATATTTAGGGTTATTTATACAATAGGTAAATGGTTGGAGTGGTTGCACCTAATCCAACTAATCCTTTGTTTAGTTATATTTACCACTTGTTACATATATTCTTACTTTATTACACATTATCATGTAGTCTAATGTCTAATAACATATACATGATGACTATTAGGGCCTAAGAGGCCCCCTCAACATCTCCCCCACACTCAATTCCTTGCTTGTCCTGAGCAAGTGTGAAGATAACTAATGACATGTTACTCTTTGTCCTTTGTCTTCAATCTGGTAGATTCTTGTGTAGTCAGAGAGTCTCACAATGCTTTTCTCGCACCCAACAATGGTCCTCTTGATCCTATTGTTACACTTCTCTTTGGTGTCTTCAGAGTGGTGAGTGGATCATCATTGACTCATCTTGCACCTGCAAAACACCCTATGGTGGAGCTCCATGCTTTGGCTAACCTACCATTTCTTTGCTCTTTGGCTTCAGAGATCACAACTCAGGAACTATTATGCAACTTCTACACCAAGGGCTCAATCATTTCAAAAGTTCTTATGTCATCATGTTGTCTTTGAAGCTCTTATGTGTGTGTCTCTTCTCTGATGTCTATTCTCTTGCTTAAATGTCTTTAACCGCTGCAAACATGTTCATCATTAATGCTCTTTGAAGTGCTCAAATCTACTACTATATGCTCAGTGCTCTACTGCTCATAAATCTTGTTTTTCTGCTGCTATGGTTGTGCTTCCTTTTAGATATTTGGAATGTATGGAGTCATCATCTTATATTACTTTTATGAATTATGTCGACTGGATATCGACTTAATGTCAGAGAGAACTTGATATCATCATAAATAAACTGACTTGCATTACAATGATGTAGGGGATCGCATGTCTTTAGTGACTCACGTTTAACCCTCTTCCATGAATCATGTGCGAACAACTCAATCGACAACATAAAGATATTTTTTTTTTTCCAACTAGATTATAGACTCGACTTGACACAAGATGGACTAGATTATCCTTCATGTAACATATTGTTCATGAGACTCATTTTATATTCCATAAACAACTTCCTAAAAACTCTATTTTCAATACCAAAAGATTAATGGATAAAATATGATGAACATCTATTTTCACCAACGCTAAGTCGATGGTTGACTTCCTTTAGTTGGATTACTGCCATGTCGTCCCACATGTGGATTCGATAATTCTTGGTCAATCTTCAATCCATATTTCAACAAATTGAAGCATTCACATCATGTCTAAGTCATCATTCACATCATTCCCTCATTCTTTCAGATGCATTTCTTTGACTCTCGGGCAATTATTGTGTTTTCATACCAATGCAATTCAGATGCCAATTCCCATTTCACCACTAGAATATTTGTACCATCAATCAAACTCTCACGTAACTTTGCTAGTACAACAATTTGACTTGATACATTCATGTCAGTTTTCTGCTTGTTCAACCCCTGGTCGAATGGTTCAACTTCTATCGACAACTCTTGACACACAGATTCATAGTTAGTTGAACTTGTTATTACGTAGATAGGCGTCCCCCTATTGGAATCGATGGTTTAATCATCATTTTAATTACAAATTCCAATCAGATGGCCAACAATTAAAGATGTTGGCATATTCTTCGTCTTACACTCAAATGGATGAATGAGATTTAATGTTGATAAATTCCTTGCATTTCTATCGATTAACATGTTTACTTTTTCACATTTACATAATCAAATTAAAAAATCACTGGATGACTATTTGATTGCCACGTTAGGGTAATTAGAAAACACTATCACGCCTCACTACCTTACACTCCTCATTGCCACTGATAGCAGATCTCAAACGTTGCCACATTTTTATGGTTTTGAATCGATCCATGGTTGGCTCCGCTGCTGGCATTTCAATTCGCTGGAGCCGTGCCAAGTTTTCCACCTGGAGCTTGACTTTTCAATTCACTGGAACCATTTGCAACCAGCTCAGTAATAGCATCTAGACAACCAGATCCCTTTTGATCGGGAGTTCTTGGAGGGCATTATATATAAATTTTCAGCAATCCTTAGTGAAGATCTGCTCACAAAAATAGCCACATGCGTGGTAACACAAGGTTATATAATGTGTGGATAGAATTAAAATACTAATATGCATGCCCTTAGTCTTAGGTATTATGATATCACAATCTTCTGTGTAAATTTATCCTTCCGATGCATTCAATTTATCCTTCCCATGGATTAAACTTTTCAATCTAAAATAGAATTTCATAATTGCTCAATAGCTTTTAAATTCCAACGTGACAGTGCAGGCAGTAGAGCTTGAGTTTCAGGTAATATTTAAACAGAGGACTAAGTTAAAGTTGAGCCAATCTATGCCAAAGTCGTCCTTCATAATCTTAATTATCAGATTACATGTTTTATGAGAAATGTGAGGACTGCCATTGGATGTCTAGAAGGTAGGTGAAAATTGTTTAACTCAGCATCGTGATGTCTATTGGTAAGAGGTCAAGTTTTATATAATTAATCATCTATGTTTCAACAGATTTATGTAAAATTTCAAATAATCAAGAATCTTTCTCATGTGCATGTAAAAGAAAATTTCAAATATTCAAGAATATTTCTCTCTGTGTGCATATATGATACTCTGTGTGCATATATGATATTACTGGTGTGCTCTTTCTTAAAATTAAAATGTAAATCAAGTAGAACCGTGATTTATGTACTCTAAAAATTTCAAAAATAATAAAGAATCTTTCTCATGTGCATATAAAAGAAAATTTAAAATATTCAATAATCTCTCTATGTGCATGTATGAGATTACTGGTGCGCCCTTTCTTAAAGTTAAAATGTAAATCAAATAATAACTATCCAACAGTTCTATAAAAAAAAATTGAATTAGGGTTATTTTAATATTTTAGAGTTTAATAGGATAAGGGTTATATTGATTATTTGATTACATATATTATATTTATAAAAAAAATAAAAAAATTAATTACAATATATTATTAAATTATATTAAGAAAAACAATATAATATTAATTATTAATATTTGATTACATTATATGAAATTAAATTTTTTATATAAAATAAATTTTGATTATTTATTATATTAAAAAAACAAAATATTAATATTAATTATTTTATTACATTATTTTATGTTTTAAATTAAATATGTAATATCAATATATTAAAAAATATATATATATTAAAAATATTAAGAAAAAATATTTTTTATATAATAATAAAATATTAAGAAAAAATACAACATTTATATAAAGAAACATTTTTTTATATAATTAGTTGGAATAAAATAATATTACATTACAGTATAATTATTAATATATTATCATATTATATAAAAAAATTAATATCAATATTAATTATTAATATTTTATTAATTTTTTATATGAAGAAAAAAACATTATATTTATTATTTGATTATAATATTTTTTTATATATATAAAAAACCTTCTTGGAGCCAAAAACAAGAGTACAAAAACTGAGCCAACCGGTTGTAATTACTGAACTGCTTCAGAAGGAGAAACTAGTTTAGCCAACCGGACAATTCGAGTATCAGAGTTTCTATGAGTCCTAGAAAAAACAGACAATTTAACTACCATGAAGGTCACTAGAGCAAAAGTAGGGAACAAGTTTTGTGTGATCTGGCACATACTCTGGCAAGAGGCCTGGCCAGGGCTCCTCGATAGCAGGTGTCCCACCGGTCGTCCACTGCATGTCCGTGGCTTCGGTGCCCTTGTCCTCGTGAGCTGCCCTCCTGCCACTTGCCGTCGAGGTGTGCGCCTGCAGACTGGTGCCTATCACCTCCGCAACTACCAACTGAACTGCACCTTTGACAATTTCTTCTTTGCTTGCCGGGGTCTGCTCCTGCTCGAGAGTGTCCATGAGAGCTGGCTCAAATGCCTTCTCGTCAGACTACTGGCTCTCCTCTGGAGCGTCCTGTTGATGACTGCTCGCGTGATCACTTGCAGTGAGAGGTGCGCCGCTGGAATCCTCAGGGGAGGCTTCAGGGTGATTTGCAAGAAGCTGAAGAAGGACTGACAACCTCCCTTCCATCTGTTGAACACGGAGCTGAAGGTCATCCACTCCTTCCCGGATTTCAAAGACTAAATCATGCAGAACGATGAAGCTTTCGCGCGGCAAAAATGAGGAGGGCGTCTTCATTTTGTTGCGGGGTCGACCATGGCCGATCCTTCCATAGGGCGAATTTGCTGAGGTCCCACCCGGCGCAGGGGGAGGAGAGGAATGCCTGAAGGAGGAAGATCCGAGCCAAGAGGGATGTGGCCATGAAGAGTTCAAGGTGGTGTCAATGATGGCCAGGCAGTCAAAGGCATGGGGAGATGAATCAGAGGGCGAAGAGGACATGCGAGGCCTCCGAGGATGCCAGGGAGAGCCCCTGCGAGGTCGCATTCTCTATCGTGGCATGGTGAGGCCCAGCGGTTGCAGGAAGTCTGCAGAGCCAAGGTTGAGGGTGGGGAGCGGCCGAAGGACCATGAACAGAACCGCATAACCAGATTCAAACGACCGAGCGATAACACAAATGAAACGCGGCATTGCACTCTGCGTTAAGGTGGTCGAGGGAGCTCGGTTTAATGCCCCTCCCATCGACGTTTAATTCGAATTAATGCCCGGGGGTGATGGCTACAGTGGGCACGAGCCAAACACATGGCTCCGTGCTCCGCTGGCCTCCCCTTGCCGCCTCTACGCGCCAGGTGTCGGGCTCTATCACCCCATCCGGGTGATTATTTGATTATAATATTAATCTTAATTATTTGATTACATTATTTTATATTTTAAACTAAAAGTTAAAAAATCAAGTAATCACTTACCCTCTTAAGGACCAATTGTCTCTTAGTGAATGTTAATCATCATCATCATCATAAAAAAACCAACATTTTTTATATAACTATTTGATATATAAAACATTACATTATATTAAATTATACTATAATTATTAATATATTATATAAAAAAAAATATCAATATTAATTATAATTATTAATGGTTGATTAGTATTATATGGAGAAAATCACTTTCTTATATCAAGAAAAATACATTATATTTATTATTTGATTAAGAAAGAAATTAATATTTGATGACAATTGTTATATAAAAAAACACATTATTATATCAAGAAAAAACATTATATTTATCACTTATTACAAAAAATGTTAATACATAACATCAAGAAATAGACAATATCATATATTATATAAGAAAAAGACATGATGATTGCATTTATTGTATCAATAAAAAAACATATTATATAAACAAACAAAAATTAATTAATTGATTAAGAAAAACACAATATCAATATTATTTATTTGATTTCATCTATTATATCAAGAAAGACTTAACATTTTACATTTTAAACCAAATGTCTAATAAAAATATATTAAGCAATATATTAAGAAATACCGCATTTTATATTTTTGTTGAATTTGAGATATTTTGTAAGTGTGGAAAGATATAAATATCTTTTTGAAAGATTCTATTATAAAAAAAAATATTTTAGATGAAAAATTTATTTCATTATAAAATATAAAATGAAAATAATACATACAAAGAAAACACAATGTCAAGAAATAATTTATCATCTTTGTGAGATTAAAATGGTTGAAGAGGAAAAACACTTTCCCCTAGAATGTCCTTCTATGAACACTTTAGTTGTATGAATCTAATCCAAGAAAAGCAATACCACTACATTGATCACAGTGACTCATAAAATGATTCAAGTTAAATATTTTACTACTATAATCATAATTGCTTTTAACTCATTCCTTTGTGCTTTATTAACAATTGCAAATTGCAACACCCAAAAGTATATATGCTTATTCAGAAGGGATAGATTTCTTATAAAAAAATTAATATCAATATTAATTATTAATATTTTATTGAATTAATTATTAATATGTTATCAAGATCCTATGTTATCAAGATTTTATAGTTCAAGATCATATGTTATCAATGTCCTTAAAAAAAGTATGATTCTAAGTTTCATTCTATGTAATATATCACATCAGTTCAAGGTTCCTATATTTTTCACAAAACATCAATTCAAAGTTCCTATATTTTTCACAAAGGAAACACTGTTATATTTTTTTTAAAGCTTCACCAAAGCTTGCTTTTCATAATGTGTGAGACAGAAACCAACCTTTTCATGTGATGAACATTAATAATGTAGATGTGGATAGGCATGTCGTTGCATTGTCTCGCACATTAGCTTATCGTTGCAATGTGATGAACATTTGTTGATGTTTCATTGTGATGCACTTACTGCAAAGTCACAATGTGAAAAAAAATTACAAATTTCGCAATGTGTTGAACATAGTAACGTTGAAATCTACCAAACATAGTAAAGTCACACTGTGACGAACACATAACATTGCAATATGATGAAAATATAGTGTTGCAATATGGCGAACATAGTAAGGTCACAATGTTATGAACATAGTAACATTGCAATCTACAAAACATAGTGACGTCAGAATCTGACGAAAATAGGCATGTTGTCGCAATGTGGATAGTAGCGTCACAATGTGACAAACATAAATACATGTCGCAATGTGACGAACATAAATACATGTCGCAATGTGTCCCACGTCACCTTGTCATCATAATATGGAAAACATTTCCTCACGTTGCAATGTGACGCAGATATCTTGACGTCGCAATGTGACAAATAGTTCTAAACATTGTAATGTGTAGAGCATAGTAAACTTGAAATCTATCAAACATCGTAATGTTGCATTGTGACGAACATATATGGACGTCACAATGTGACAAACATTTCCAAACATCGCAATGTGTTGAACAAATTAACTTTTCAATCTACCAAACATATTAACATCACAATGTGGATAGGCATGTCGTCGCATTGTGTCACACATCATCTTATCATCGCAATGTGATGAACATTTGTTAATGTTTCATTGTGACACACTTATTGCAAAGTCCTAATGTGAAAAAAAATTCCAAATCTCGCAATGTGTTGAACATAATAACATTGAAATCTACCAAACATAGTAAAGTCGCACTTTGAAGAACATATAACATTGCAATGTGATGCCCCAGATGGGGTGCCACGTCACAAAGTCGAGACACGCAGGAAAATGTTGGGCTACACCATTAATATATCCCACCAACAACCATCCCTTCAACATTAAAATGGGAACGACCTCGTGCAGGTTTAACCAGAGGACGAGGCCCTTCGTGCAAGCGAACAGGACGGCGCACCAGCACACTAGGAGTCTAGCCTTAATGGCCAAGGCAGTCACCATCATTCTCATCCTTGGCGTCCTCACAGAGAAACATGAAGTCTGGGAGACCTCAAACGCCTCCCATGGCATACGTGGAAGAGATTACCCTGGACGAGGCCATGCAAATTCATCCTGAGCACCCTCTTTTCATAGTCCCAGACAATTGGAATCCTCACACCGATTTTGGCAATGAAGCCAAGATTCCGGCTACATGAATGCCGCGTGGTCACAGAGAAACTCACCTGGTAGAGGAATTCACCACCTGCTACGTTGAGGAAGAGGTATTGTGCTATGAAAATGCAAAGGCCGACCCACCCAATGGTGCACCTCCGGAGGAAGTGATTCATCCGAACAAGCAGAAGGCACATCAATTCAGTGATGCAATTGAAGGCGGAGGAGCAAACTATGCACAGTGGCCATTTCCCTTGGCCTTTGTTGAAGGAAATTGGAAGGACCAACCTCCTTTCACCAACCCGGGGTACCTAGCACTAATCTTCGAAATGCAGAGCATGGTGGATGATCAGATCTTTTGAACCGTTCAAATCAACCAACGACTCGATATGTTGTACGTTGCACACTCCAGGACTCTCCCAAGAAGGTAGTGCCCTATGTGCGCGCAAGCTTATGCAATTCATGTAGGATGGCGAAAGCACGGGGAAGATGACGAGCCGACTGGTTAAAAGGTCTTGTGATGTCCATAGTTAGCAATCTCCTTTTGTTTCAGAACAAAGCTTTAGCCCAGTTAGATCATAGCAATGTTGTAAGTAGGATGTTAGAATACAGACTGAATCTAATTGCCATGCGTCCTGGTTTCCTTCGGGCAGGACAACACTCTGATAATTTTGTTTGTTTGAACACAAGTGGCATATAATGTCCAGCTATCTCGGTTTCCTTTTCAGGTGGGACAACTAGCATTACAACTAGACTCTGTAACTTTGCAACTCTAATATAAACAGGATCCTCCCCTTTTTTACTTAAAAAAAAAAAACATTGCAATGTGATGAAAATATAGTGTTGCAATATGGAAAACATAGGAAGGTCACAATGTTAAGAACATAGTAACATTGCAATCTACAAAACATAGTCATGTCACAATCTGACGAAAATAGGCATGTCGTCGCAATGTGGATAGTAGCGTCACAATGTGACAAACATAAATACATGTTGCAATGTGACGAACATAAACACATGTCGCAATGTGTCCCACATCACCTTGTCGTCACAATATGGAAAACATTTCCTCACGTTGCAATGTGACGCACATATCCTTACGTCGCAATGCAACAAACACTTCCAAACATTGTAATGTGTGGAACATAGTAAACTTGAAATCTATCAAACATCATAATGTCTCATTGTGACGAACATAAATGGATGTCGCAATGTGACAAACATTTTCAGACATTGTAATGTGTCGAACAAATTAACTTTTCAATCTACCAAACATATTAACGTCACATTGTGATGAACATATAATGTTGCAATGTGATGAATATATTAAATTTGCAATTTGTGTCGAACATAGTAACATTGCAATCTACCAAACTTAGTAATGTCACAATGTGATGAACATATAACGTTGCAATGTGATGAATATATTAAATTTTTCATTGTGTCGAACATAGTAACATTGCAATCTACCAAACATAGTAATGTTGTAATGTGACGAATATAGGCATGTCGTCGCAATATGGATAGTAACGTCACAATATTACGAAAATAAACATAGGTTGCAATGAGTCCCAGATTGCCCTGTCATTGCAATATGATGAACATTTCATCACATTGCAATGTGATGTACATATCCTAATCTCAGAATGTGACAAACACTTCCAAACGTCGCAATGTGATGAAGATATACATATATCATAATTTGACAAACATTTCCAAACGTTGCAATGTGTCGAACATATATGGATGTGTATAGGCATGTCATCGCATTGTGTCCCACATCATCTTATCGTCGCAATGTGATGAACATTTGTTGATGTTGCATTGTGACGCACTTATTGCAAAGTCGCAATGTGACAAAAAATTCCAAATTTCGCAATGTGTTGAACATAGTAACATTGAAATCTACCAAACATAGTAAATTCACACTGTGACGAACACATAACATTGCAATGTGATGAAAATATAGTGTTTCAATATGATGAACACAGTAACGTCACAACGTTATGAACACAGTAACATTGCAATCTACGAAACATAATGATGTCACAATCTGACAAAAATAGGCATGTCGTCGCAATGTGGATAGTAGCATCACAATGTGACGAACATAAATACATGTCACAATGTGACGAACATAAATACATGTTGCAATGTGTCCCACATCACCCTGTCATCGCAAGATGGCAAACATTTCCTCACGTTATGTGACGCACATATCCTGACATCGCAATGTGACAAACACTTCCAAGCATTGCAATGTGTCAAACATAGTAAACTTGAAATCTACCAAACATCGTAATGTCGCATTGTGACGAACATATATGGACGTCGCAATGTGACAAACATTTCCAAAAATCGTAATGTGTCAAACATAGTAAAGTTTCCATCTACCATGCATAGTAACATCACAATGTGACGAACATATACAAACACCCCAATGTGACAAACATTTCCAAACATCGTAATGTGTCAAACATAGTAACAATGCAATCTACCAAACTTAGTAACATCACTGTAATGCAAAAAACATATATGCATGTCACAATGTGACAGACAATTACGAACATCGCAATCGAACGAACATAAATTGGCGTTGTAATGGGACAAATGCAATGTGATAGACATTTCCAAATGTTACGATCGAAAAACGACAACCTATTGTCACAATTTGATGTACATAACCCAATGTGTCAATGTGACAAACATTTTCCGATGTCGCAATGTGACGAACATAACCCACTATCAAACATTTTACTTTTAAACCAAATGTCTAATAAAAATATATTAAGCAATATATTAAGAAATACCACATTTTATATTTTTGTTGAATTTGAGATATTTTATAAGTGTGGAAGGATATAAATATCTTTTTGAAAGATTCCATTCTAAAAAAAATTATTTTAGATGAAAATTTTATTTCATTATAAAATATAAAAAGAAAATAATACATACAAAGAAAACACAATGTCATGAAATAATTTATCATCTTTGTAAGACTAAAATGGTTGAAGAGGAAAAACACTTTCCCTCTAGAATGTCCTTCTATGAACACTTTAGCTGTATGAATATAATCCAAGAAAAACAATAGCACTACATTGATCACGGTGACTGATAAAATTATTCAAGTTAAATGTTTTACTACTATAAATCATAATTGCTTTTAACTCATTCCTTTGTTCTTTCTTAACAATTGAAAATCGCAACACCCAAAAGTATATATGCTTATTCAGAAGGGATAGATTTCTTATAAAAAAAATTAATATCAATATTAATTATTAATATTTTATTACATTAATTATTAATATGTTATCAAGATCCTATGTTATCAAGCTTTTATAGTTCAAGATCATATGTTATCGATGTCCTTAAAAAAGTATGATTCTAAGTTTCATTCTATGTAATATATCGCATTAGTTCAAGGTTCCTATATTTTTCACAAAGCATCAGTTCAAAGTTCCTATATTTTTCACAAAGGAAACACTGTTAGACTTTTTTTTTAAAGCTTCAACAAAGCTTACTTTTCATAATGTGTGGGACCGAAACCAACCTTTTCATGTGATGAACATTAATAATGTAGATGTGGATAGGCATGTCGTCGCATTGTCTCTCACATCATCTTATAGTCGCAATGTGATGAGCATTTGTTGATGTTTCATTGTGACGAACTTATTGCAAAGTTGCAATGTGACAAAAAAAATCAAATTTTGCAATATGTTGAACATAGTAACGTTGAAATCTACCAAACATAGTAAATTCTCACTGTGACGAACACATAACATTGCAATGTGATGAGAATATAGTGTTGGAATATGGCGAACATAGTAAGGTCACAATGTTATGAATATAGTAACATTGCAATCTACAAAACATAGTGACGTCAAAATCTGACGAAAATAGGCATGTCGTCGCAATGTGGATAGTAGCATCACAATGTGACAAAGATAAATACATGTTGCAATGTGACAAACATAAATACATGTCACAATGTGTCCCACATCACCCTGTCGTCACAATATGGAAAACATTTCCTCATGTTGCAGTGTGACGCACATATCCTGACGTCACAATGTGACAAACACTTCTAAACATCATAATGTGTGGAACATAGCAATCTTGAAATCTATGAAACATCGTAATGTCTCATTGTGATGAACATATATGGACGTCGCAATGTGACAAACATTTCCAAACATCGCAATGTGTCGAACAAATTAACTTTTCAATCTACCAAACATATCAACGTCACAATGTGGATAGGAATGTCGTCGCATTGTGTCGCACATCATATTATTGTCGCAATGTGATGAACATTTGTTGATGTTTCATTGTGACAAACTTATTTCAAAGTCGTAATGTGACAAAAAATTCCAAATTTCACAATGTGTTGAACATAGTAACGTTGAAATCTACCAAACATAGTAAAGTCACATTGTGATGAACACATAACATTGCAATGTGATGAAAATATAGTGTTGCAATATTGCGAACATAGGAAGGTCACAATGTCATGAACATAGTAACATTGCAATCTACAAAACGTAGTGATGTTGCAATTTGACGAAAATAGGCATGTCGTCGCAATGTGGATAGTAGTGTCACAATGTGACAAACATAAATACATGTTGCAATCTGACAAACATAAACACATGTCGCAATGTGTCCCACATCACCTTGGCATCACAATATGGAAAACATTTCCTCACGTTGCAATGTGATGCACATATCCTTACATTGCAATGTGACAAACACTTCCAAACATCGTAATGTGTGGAACATAGTAAACTTGAAATCTATCAAACATCGTAATGTTGCATTGTGACAAACATATATGGATGTCACAATGTGACAAACATTTCCAAACATCGCAATGTGTCAAAAAAATAAACTTTTCTATCTACCAAACATATTAACATCACATTGTGATGAACATATAACATTGCAATGTGATGAATATATTGAATTTTCAATTTGTGTCAAACATAGTAACATTGCAATCTACCAAACTTAGTAATGTCACAATGTGATGAACATATAACATTGCAATGTGATGAATATATTAAATTTTCATTGTGTCGAACATAGTAACATTGCAATCTACCAAACATAGTAATGTTGCAATGTGACGAATATAGGCATGTCGTCGCAGTGTGGATAGTAACGTCACAATATTACAAACATAAACATAGGTTGCAATGAGTCCCACATTTCCCTGTCATCGTAATATGATGAACATTTCATCGCATTGCAATGTGATGTACATATCCTAATGTCAAAATGTGGCAAACACTTCTAAACGTCGCAATGTGATGAAGATATACATATATCATAATGTGACAAACATTTCCAAACGTTGCAATGTGTCGAACATATATGAATGTGGATAGGAATGTCGTCGCATTGTGTCGCACATCATCTTATCGTCGCAATGTGATGAACATTTGTTGATGTTGCTTGTGACACACTTATTGCAAAGTCGCAATGTGATAAAAAATTCCAAATTTCACAATGTGTTGAACATAGTAACGTTGAAATCTACCAAACAAGGTAAAGTCGCACTGTGATGAAAATATAGTGTTTCAATATGATGAACAAAGTAACGTCACAATGTTATGAACATAATAACATTGCAATCTACGAAACATAGTGACGTCACAATATGACGAAAATAGGCATGTCGTCGCAATGTGGATAGTAGCATCACAATGTGACAAACATAAATACATGCCACAATGTGACAAACATAAATACATGTTGCAATGTGTCCCACATCACCTTGTCATCGCAATATGGAAAACATTTCCTCACGTTGCAATGTGACGCACATATCCTGACATCGCAATGTGACAAACACTTCCAAACATCGCAATGTGTCGAACATAGTAAACTTGCAATATACCAAACATCGTAATGTCGCATTGTGACGAACATATATGTATGTCGCAATGTGACAAACATTTCCAAACATCATAATGTGTCAAACATACTAAAGTTTCCATCTACCATGCATAGTAACATCACAATGTGATGAACATATACAAACACCCCAATGTGACAAACATTTCCAAACATCATAATGTGTCGAACATAGTAACAATGCAATCTACCAAACTTAGTAACATCACAATGCAACAAACATATATGCATGTCACATTGTGATGAACATATACGCATGTCACAATGTGATAGACAATTATGAACATTGCAATCGAACGAACATAAATTGGCGTTGTCATGGGACAAATGCAATGTGATAGACATTTCCAAACGTTACAATTAGACAAAGACAACCTATTGTCACAATTTGATGTACATAACCCAATGTGTTGATGTGACAAACATTTTTCGATGTTGCAATGTGACGAACATAACCCACTATCGAACTATGACAAACCTATTCCAATGTCATATCGTGAAAAACATAAATCTTCGTCGTAATTTGATGACCATAACCTTACGATGTCAAGTGATGAACAAAAACTAATGTCACAATGTGATGCACATAACCTTATGTCGACATGTGATGAACAAAAGCTGATTTCACAATGTGATGAACAAAAACAAATGTTGGCATGTGATGAAAAAAACATGATGTCGCAATTTGACGACCAAAATATGATCAACATTGCAATGTAGTAGTGCCATAGTAAATTACGGTGAACATAATCAACATGGCCCACCATAATGAGATCCACATGTTGAATGAAGGTCAACCATGGGCATGTTCAACCATAATAAACTTTGATCAACCATAGTCACCCATGGCCATGGTCAACCTCACCCAACCATGATGAAGGACAACCATGGTCAACCATAGCCAACCTTTCCTTCCCAAAGTCAACCAAGGTCTACCAAAGTAAACCATGGTCATGCTCAACCATAGTCATTTTCAATTAACGTATTATTGTATTAATACTTAAATAATATATTATTAATGCATTAGTACTTTAGTATTTAGTAATGTATTTATTAAGGCATTAATACTTTATGAATGTATTTATTAAAACATTATTAATTTATTAATAATTAAATATATTACATTATACATTAATATATTAATACTTTACTAATGTATTTATTGATTCATTTAATGTATTAAAGGTATAAAATAATTTTTTTTATTATTACTTTAAGAATGTATTATTAATATTTTACTTTATTATTATATTAATACTTTAACAATGTAGTAATTAATATTGTATAAATGTATTACTTAATTAATACATTAAGTTATTAATGCATTAATTAATTAATACATTATATTATACATTCATGTAAATTAGTAATTTAATTTATACATTATATTGATGATGATGATGACGATTAATGTCTACTAAGACCTAATTGGTTTATCGGACCTTAGGAGGGTAAGTGATTAGTTGTGATTATTTAGAATTTTGTTTCTGTGCTTGAAAAACATTAAGATAAGTTTTCCAATATCACCATACTTTTGTTGAGTTAAGAGGTTAGGAAGGTTGGTAGTGTGATCAATATTTTGAAAATGAGATCTAATATGGGTATAGGTTGGACAATCTAAGAGAAAGTGCTTTTCATTTTCAACCTTCTTAGTGTCACAAAGGTGACACACTCTTTAATATAATACCGTGTTACTACTTTAGTAATGTATTTATTAAAAATGTATTAATTTATTAATTAATCAAATTAATACATTACAATATACATGAATACCATCCATACTCATGACCATAAGAAACCATGATGATGGTCCACCATAATCAACCACAATCATTTTCAATAAATGCATTAATACTTTAATAATATTTTTATTAATGTTTTATTATTTTAATAATGTATTATTAATGTATTAATTTATTTTTGTATTAATACTTTAACAATGTATTAGTTAAAAATGAATTAATGTATTAATTAATTCATATGTATTACATTATTAATGTATTAATATTTAATATGTTACATTATGCATTAATACTTTAATTTATATATTCTTTAATTTATATATTACAATAATGTAATAATGTATTGTTAATGTATTAATAGTTTATCATGTTACATTATACATTAATGTGATAATGTATTAGTGTATTAATACTTTAGGAATCTATTTTTTAATGCATTTAATGTATTTATTGATATATTTAATGTATTAATATATTACACATTAATGTGTTATAAATTAATTTATTAATTTATTAATGTATAATATTAATTTATAATACATTAATGTATTATAGTTTAAAATATTAATGTATTATACTTACTTAATGTAATAATTAATGATGATGATGATCAACTTCCCCTAAGACCTAATTGGTTTATCAGACCTTAAGAGGGTAAGTGATTACTTGTGATTCTTTAAAATTTTGTTTCTGTGCTTGAAAAACATTAAGAAAAGCTTTCCAAGATCACCATACTTTTGTTGAGTTAAGAGGTTAGGAAGGTTAGTAGTGTGATCAACATTTTGAAAATGAGATCTAATATGGGTATAGGCTGGACAATCTAAGAGAAAGTGTTTTTCATCTTCAACCTTCTTAGTGTCACAAAGGTGATACACTCTTTCATCCTTAGTGTCACAAAGGTGATACACTCTTTCATCCCATGGCGTTTTATGAATTGACCAAGCCCAGTTTCACTATGGAGCTCGTGAGAATTTTTTCTTATCTTAGCAATGCTTATTTTTTTCTTTTAGATAATTTTGATCTTCTAGATTAGGGTTGATTACATCTTTATAATACCTTAATTTTATTTTTTCCTCTAACTCTTTATCACATCACATTTTTTCCTTAAAATTTGATTCTACTTTTTTTTTAATAGTATCTTTATTCTGCAAAATGATTTCTTCCATGATTCCCCAATAGTTTAGCCAAGACTGAGTGTCTTTATGCCATCCTCGCTTGAGTCGATGGTGGTTATGACTTGATTTTGAAGCAATTCTAGGTAGACTCTTGTCTTCAATGTTGTTTAACTTGTTCTTATACATTAGGTATCTAGTCATAGCCATGCTCTCAATGGGGGAGAGGCTTGTTTCTACGAGGAGGATGGGATAGGGTGTATTTCTTTTAATTTTGAGATTATAGGTTATAAAATTCTTTTGTATTTTCTCTATCTTTGTCCAGGATTCACGAGAGATATTACAGCCCTAGACTTCACATCCATAAAGAATAACAGGTGTAACAAGAGTCTCAAAGAGGAGTTTCTTCTTATCCCAACTCCAAAGATCAACTGATTTACAATTGTTTTCAAGCCCATAATTAGCTTTCCATCCCCCAATAATCCTTTTCTCAATGCTATAATTCCAATTGAGCTTGTGGTGAATATCAATTCCAAGATATTACTAAATACATTAATACATTACATTATTAATTATGCTGAAAAGCTTACACCTATTGACAATGTTAAGGATTGTTTCATCTTATCAGCCTTTCGGCGTTAACCACCAGCTATTTAGCTGTTGTGCTAGTGTATCACTCAATTAATATGTTACATTTATACATTAATACTTTAATACATTTATCAATTAATTAATACATTTTTTATTATATATTAAATTGATATTTATATATTATATTATTATATTAATTAAATGTATTAATATATTAATGGTCATTCGAAAGGCATGTCGGTCGTCAACTAGCAACAACCACTTTTATAAAATGGTTGGCGTCATTAATTTAAAAAGGTGAAAAATAGTGTCGATCGACATATATCAACCACTTTTATAAAGTGGTTGTGTAGTTTGACAGTCAAATAAAAATAGCAATGAGATCTTTGTCTTTTCACATCGCCTTCAAAAATTTCTTGTTTAAGTCGAACAAACTGAAACAAACTAACTAGTTGGTTGGTGCTTGGTTGACCAACATCGACATCGACAAATAACCCACTCATGCAGGTTGACCAACATCGACATCAACATCCACAAATAATCCACTCATGCAAGTTGTTCACATGAGCAAACTAGCTAGTTGGTTGGTGCTTGGTTGACCAACATCGACATCGACAAATAACCAATAACCCACTCATGCAGGTTGACCAACATCAACATCGACAAATAACCCACTTATGCAAGTTGTTCACATATTTATTTATGTCGACTTGGTCGGTTTTCCAGTTCATGTAGGTGGTTGGATGATTCTCTATCACACAAATTAGGAGCACTCCTTTAATGGACGTCCGACTTGTCTCAAAACTTTCTATCAGCTAGACTCGATAGACTCGACATATAGTTTTTGCATGTATGAGATGATAATAATTTTAGGTTGAAAAAAAAACACATCAGTTCACTGTCCTCTTCATTCAACGATTTGACTTTGACTGTGTGATGGATCGCAATTTTGATAACTTCATTTGAGCTTTCCTGGTAGAGCTCACTCGACCTTATTGTTGGAAATTTCTTTTCCTTATTACCACATCTTTGAATTCGCCCTGATTTTTTTGCTTTGGATTTGCTGGAAGTATGACAGGGAAATCGGTGAGTATCAAAAAAAGACTACGGGTGTCGACTCCATCGACGGATTTTCTAATTCACCAACTTCATGTCCGATCGTCGGGTTCATGTTAGGTCGACATGCAGCTTTCACTCTGCAATCAACTCTAAAGGTTACATGGTCTTCTCCAGTCGAATAGTTTGACTTCTACTTCGTTTGTTGCAGCCGATAGAAAAAACCTGTTATGGTAGAATCTTTGGTCATAGAAAGGTCGAGTAACACCTCACAAATTCTGATATGGTCGCTGCATGGAAAATACTTTGATCTAGGTGGGATTGTCGACTACATGTTGGGCGACATTTCCAAATCTGTCGATGCTTCTTCGTGATGGACTTCGACCTTGATTCCTAGCTCCAACAATCGGTTATACCTAGCCAACATTTGTTCTGGTCATCCATCACTTGATTAGTGTATGGCGTATGCACGGTAGATTCTTCATAAATAGTTAGACCATCAATTTAAGCCATAGCAAGTCGGTCTATTCTCCCTAGACATTGACTGCTCCAAAAAGATTAGTTCGATTGTCGAAACTATCTGCGGTCGATGTGCATCCGGTTGTCAAGGAGGTGTGCGTGAGGTGTGGCACCAAAGAATATAGGGACCGACCATGGTTTTGATTCGAGTGATATCGTATTGAACAACGACATCCAAAAGCGATCAAAGGAGAGCAACACTAATTGACACATTTGACTATTCGACCGACTTTGACGGAAGTAACCTCAGTATTTCTGACGAGCAACCACTGGCCTCGACCAACACCTTAACCAAACCACAGAAAGCATATTTCTCTTGGACTTTCGACCAGTCGACCATTGTATTTGATGTGGGGATTAGACAGAAAGAACAAAATATGTGTGCCTGCAACTTGTATAGGAATTTGGTATGTGGCACATCAAAATCAATCAATGCGTTTGATTGAATGGGTAATAGTCGACTAGTCGACCCTCAATTGGAGCGTCTACCAGTCGGTCGATCATTCTATTCAATGAACTGATTATTCAATGCACTCTATCAAACGAGCATCCACGAGCATGAGCAATCTGATGTCTTCAAAGCCGTCATCCAAGTCGAATGCTTGTCTAAGATCGAGCTTTGCAAACAAAGATGCAAAAATATTTTGTGATTAAATGAGGAGGTTCTTGTCTGCAAGCAACATGTCTGGAGTCCGCGCCTAATTCGATGAATTCAATCCACAAGCAACTTCCACGTTCATCCAGGAGCATCCACAAGCAATTTGGGGGTGTTCTTTGTCTTTCTTGTATGTGCAGGATGATCTTCATGGGAGAAGGTTCCATGAGCGAGCAACATTTACGAACATCCTTGAAAAAATAATATCTTGTTTTTGTGTAGACTTCTTCCATGCAGATCTCACCCGAAGGAAAGGATGCTCCAAGATCCTCGTTAGCGCAAATATTCTCTGGATTCAAGTCACGCGGAAACGAAACAAAAATGTTGTAGTACAGGGAATAATGGAAAGCATTCAAGAGAGACTACATTGGAACAAGAACACACATTCCAAGAAAGAAGGAGATAAATGTGGGGAAGGAATTTCATTCCAAATTTGTATTTTAGTGTTATTTATACAATAGGTAAACGGTTGGAGAAGTTGCACCATTCCAACTAATCCTTTGTTTAGTTACATTTACTACTTGTTACATATACTAGCACAGTCATATAATTGTGGCTGATCAAGGCTAAAAGGTTGATAAGATGAAAAGAATTTTTAAAAGAATATATTAAATTTTATTATTGATTAATAAATAAACCGTTGAGCTTCAATTATCTGGTGTAAATATTTTAATTTTTGTTAATCACTTAGGTGACAATCAATTAGCTATCAAAGTAATTTTTAAATATGATTAAATAAATGTAAAAAAGTAAACACATAAACGGATGTCTTTATAATAGCTAGAAAGTTAATGATTGAAATCACATCCATTTATTTTGTGTGACTACTAAGAATATTCCAACCATATTTAATCCTGTCCATAGAGAACTTATTAAGCACTAAACCCCTATTAAATCTGCCCATTGTCAATAGGTATATGCCTTTCGGCGTAATTATTAATTTATTACAAATTATCATGTAGTATAATGTTTAATAACATATACGTGACGACTAATAAGGCCTAATAGGCCCTCTCAACATTGATCAATAGTGACAATGATTTCATTGTGAGGGAAATGCATCACACAAAAAAGCGTAGACACCACAATATTCATAGCATAAATCAACGATACAAAAGTGGTGATAGTGACACAATGATACAAAAGTGGCGATAGTGACACAACCTAAGGAAAACAATACAAAACAACACTTCACTAAAAATTCCTAAGAGAAACATCGCAATCAAACAACTTTTCCAAATCTTCAACCCCGGTGGATAAGGTCCCAAGTCCAAAGAAATGAAAAAGTGGAAATGGACCTTCCTAACGGAGGCACCAGTTGATTAAGTCCCATGGACCAACGAACGAAGGAGTGAGAAGAAGTTATCCCGACCTCCACTAACCAACCTTATTTGGTGCAAGCACCCATGCTTCACAGGGCACCATCTAGCAGTACCAAAAAGTGTGATATGAAATCTACCCCAAGTACCACGACAAACCCCCACAGTCACCTCTGATATCCCTAGGAAAAACAACTAAGGTCACCAACTCATAGTCAGTGTTCAAGGGGTACAATCAACAATAGGGATCAAACGTATAGGTAGGGTAACTGAGCCCGAAAATATTCCAGAGGATTGACGTCAAATGGGTTAGTTTCACTTCAGGAAAATCCCCCAATATATGATCTCTCCACTATGCTCAATTAAGCTTTGGAGGGGATATCTCCTCGACTCTCCTTTATGCAACCTCGTGTTTGAAACCCGTGTTAGAAGATCTTCTTGACTATACTTATATGACAGTTGGATTTGACTCTCCCTAACTCAGACTCCTATGTTTGTTCAATGGCCTTGGAGATTTATCTCTCCAACCCTAATCCAATGCCCTAAACCTAAACTTATTTTTGAACTCTAGAAACAAAGTCTAGTACATTTTAAGTTTAGCTTTTGTTTTAGCGGTTGTTTTTACTCAAAGGGTATGGGGTGAAACCGATGTTGTTTGAGACTCTTGCAAAAATGAAGCTCATAATAACATTGACAAAGAAAACTTTACACTAATTCTTGAATAAAAAAATAAAAAATAAAAAATCTATGAGCACTCTTTAAAACCTTGAAATGCAAATTTTTCCTATGCTATTATCTTTTTCTTTTTCAAATAACAATGAAAACAATGCAAAGAAAGAAAGAGACCTAACTAGCAAAAAACTAGGTTTTTTCATTTTCATTTTCTTTCTACTAAAGCAAACAACATTCCTAATGACTTTAGTGTTAGTAAGAAAATTATTTTCTTGAAAAGTTCAGAGACAAGGGAACTAGAGAAGAATGATCAACAAATAAGTAGTTTTTTTCTTTTCTATTACTAAAAGAAATGAAATGCAAATGAGATGATTTTCCTTTTTCTTTTATGAACAAAGGGAATAAGGTAAAAAGGAAGAAATAAAATATACAGGAATCATCGAAACACAACAATCAAACTGGAAACTCAGCCCAACCACACATGACTGACCTTTCGACCCACCTAAAGAACCTTATAACCAAAATACTAACCTAACCAAAAGAAATATCTTTTAGATAATTTCAAAGTTTTCAAAGACTTAACACAACAATCAAAAGAAAAAGAAAACCTAGCAGGCTCATATTGTATTGAAGAACCAAACGAGAGCCTCCCAGAATAGAGAGAAAGGATTAAAAAACAAGTTTGTTACACAGATACGCAACTGTGTACACTAGGACTAGCGGACATCTGTGGGACATACACAGGTGAATCATGGATATCTAAGACTCATAAAGGGACAAAGTACAGATGGATCAGTAAAACTTGAAAAATAAAAAATCCAATCCAGAAGGAGGCTTCCAAAAACTTAGAAAAAAATTATAGATGGCAGATGATTTGAAAGAAAATCTTTGAAAACAAGAAACACATAGCAATCAAGAAAACACAAGAAAACGTTAGATTGACCCAAACTAGGAGAAATATCTCTAGTATGGTCGCCAATTCTGTTTATGAGATTTTTCCCTGTGACCTTGGTTCATATCACAACAAAACGTGACTGTATTCACAAGACAAACCCTACCCTTACACATACAAACTGGTAATCAAATAACTACTTTTGGAAGAGAAAAGAGAAGAGGTCACACCTTGTATCCTATTGTTTGATATCGTTCCTCAATTTCAATATTTGATTCACTCCTGATGTATTTTGGTATCAGCATACAAAAGGAGATCAAGTCTATGTTGCCACCAAGTAGTTATGAAAACAAGTTAGAGATATAATAAGAAAATTCAGATATGTAAAGAAAGTAAGTATATGCAAATAGATTCAACAATATTACACAAATATGGAGGGAAATACAACTCTTTTATTGAAAGAAATATGAGTAGGTAGTTACAACCTAACTCTAATTATTGGCACTGCCTCAAAGACAACTTCTAAGGTCACCAACTCATAGTCAACGTTTGAGGAGTACAATCAATAATAGGGATCAAACGTATGGGTAGGTTAATTGAGCCCAAAAATCTTCCAGAGGATTGATGCCAGATGGGTCAGTTTCACTTCAGGAAAATCTCCCAATATATGATCTATCCATTACACTCAATTAAGTTTTGGAGGGGATATCTCCTCGGCTCTCCTTTATGCGACCTCGTGTTTGAATCCTATGTTAGAGGATTTTCTTGGCTATACTTATACAACAGTTGGATTTGACTCTGCCTAACTCAGACTCCTATGTTTTTTTAATGGCCTTGTAGATATATCTCTCCAATCCTAATCCAAGGCCCTAAATCTAAACTTGTTTGTGAACTCTAGAAACAAATTCTAGTACATTTTAAGTTAAGCATTTGTTTTAGTGGTTTTTTTTACTTAAAGGGTATGGGGTGAAACCGATGTTGTTTGAGACTCCTCCAAAAATGAAACTCATAAGAGCACTGACAAAGAAAACTTTACACTGATTCTTCAATCAAAAAAATAAAAAATAAAAAATCTATGAACACTTCTTCAAACCTTGAAACGAAAACTTTTCCTATGCTAGTATCTTTTTCTTTTTCAAATAACAATGAAAACAATGCAAATAAATAAAGAGACATAACTAGAAAAAAACTAGTTTTTTTCATTTTCTTTTTCTTTCTACTAAAGCAAGCAACATGCCTAAAGACTTGAGTGTTAGTAAGAAAATTATTTTCTTGAAAAGTTCAGAGACAAAGGAACCAGAGAAGAATGACCAACAAACAATTAGTTTTTTTCTTTTCTATTACTAAAAGAAATGAAATGCAAATGAGATGATTTTCCTTTTTCTTTTATGAACAAAGGGAATAAGGTAAAGAGGAAGAAAAAAAATAGACAAGAATCATCTAAACACAACAATCAAAATGGAAACTCATCCCAACCACACATGATTGACCTTTCGACCCACCTAAAGAACCTTATAACCAAAATAAATATCTTTTAGATGATTTCAAAGTTTTCAAAGACTTAACACAACAATCAAAAGAAAAAGAAAACCTAGCAGGATCATATTCTATTGAAGAACCAAACGAGGCCTTCCCGGAATAGAGAGAAAGGATTAAAAACAAGTTTCTTACACAGATACACAACTGTGTACACTAGGACTAGTGAACATCTGTGGGACATACACAGGTGAATCATGGATATCCGAGACTCAGAAAGGGACAACGTACAGATGGATCAGTAAAAATTGAAAAATAAAAAATCCAATCCAGAAGGAGATTTCCAAAAACTTAGAAATTTTTTATAGATGGCAGATGATTTGAAAGAAAATCTTTGAAAACAAGAAATGCATAGCAATCAAGAAAACACAAGAAAACCTTATATTGACCCAAACTAGGAGAAATATCTCTAGTATGGTCGCCAATTCTGTTTATGATATTTTTCCCTATGACCTTGGTTCATGTCACAACAGAACCTGACCGTATTCAAATGACAATCCCTACCCTTACACATACAAACTGGTAATCAAATAACTACTTTTGGAAAAGAGAAGAGAAGAGGTCACACCTTGTATCATATCGTTTGATATCGTTCCTCGCTTTCAATCTTTGATTCACTCCTAATATTTTTTGGTATCAACCTACAAAAGGAAATCAAGTCTATGTTTCCACCAAGTAGTTATGAAAACAAGTCATACATATAATACAAAAATTTATATATGTAAAGCAAGTAAGCATAGGCAAATAGATTCAACAATATTACACAAATATGGAGGGAAATGCAACTCTTTTTTTGAAACAATATGAGTAGGTAGTTACAACCTAACTCTAACTGTTGGCACTGCCTCAAAGCCAAATTCTCAGGTTCCTCCATTGGTCCTTCAAGCATCAAATCTGTAGGATGACTCTTCCTTGGATGAACCAGAAGGGATAGGAACACACCCTATGATCATATATAGTGGAGGAAGGAATGATGAAAAATAAGTCTCCAGAAAAGGGATGCTACTCAGAGGATCAGGGAATGAGGGAAGCTTGCAAAACTGTCAGCATAATCTTGCACCAAGGATGTCTTCCTCAAGAAGTTGAGGTGGTTGAATTACATCATGTACGGGTCAAGGGAAGTTTGGGAACAATCCCAACCTAAAAACCTACCTGAAAATACAAAATATTTTTATTTTTTCATACTTTTGAGGGAATCCACGAGTTGAAAACTATCAAGGTGATAACGTCATCGGTTTGGACATGGATGACTCATAAATGAAAAAAAAAATGTTGTTTTTTAGGTGATTTTGATGAAGGAGGATGTGATTTAAGTTTCCAAACTAGGGAAAGGGAATAAGCCATCTCACAAATGCAATTGATGTGGAAAGTTGTGGTATAACACCCAAAACATAGAATAAGAGTATGATGAGAGGAGAGTGGTGGAAACCCCTCATAATTTAGTTGAAACTATAAGAAGCCTCATGGAAGAGTTACAAAGATTTAAACAAGACAATGAGAGGCTTATAAAAGAGAAAGAAAATTAAACTGAAATAAATGCAGTATTTCTACAAAGCCTATCCGATATACATAGGAAACTATAGCATGGGTCAACAACCAATAATATGGACAAACATTAGTCTAAGAAAAAACAAATTCCACTTAAGATAAAAAAGCATGGCCTTGAAAGTAGCAACACAAGAAGAAACACCTCAAAGAAGGTCCAACATGGAGCCAAGAGGCATGCTAACAATAAGGATTCATCTGGAGAATTCTCTAGTGATGGAGATGAAAGCTCCAAGGATTTGTTTAGTAGTGAAACTAGTTCTCATTTTCATAGGAGAAGAAAGAGGAGGAAGCATTCCAAGAGCCATGACCCTAAATATTTTAATAAAGCCAAGCCACCCACTTTTGACAGGGAGATTAAAAATTGGGAAGAAGTTGAAGCTTGGATACTTAGCTTAAAGAAGTCCTTCAAAGTTCATGACTACTCTAAAAATTTGAAGGCTCGAATAACTATTTTCAACCCAGATGGAAAGGCCTCTATTTAGTGGGAGGGCCTCATAAATGTAAAGGGAATCCATAAGAAGGAGTTGTAATGGAATAAATTTGAGAAATACTTCAAGAAAAAGTACCTATCTGAAAGGTACTATGATGAAAAGACTAAGGAGTTCTATGAACTCAAGCTAGTATAACTCACAATAAATGAATATGTTAACCAATTTCTTGAGTTGATGAGGTATGTGACTTATATAAAGGATGAAAAGGTGAATATGCATCATTTTATTTGTGGGATGCCTAAATCCTTTGAATACATAATTGAGTTTGATGAAGCTAAGAATCTATAGGACTCTATTTGAAAGGCAAGGTACTACTATGAGCAATTCAAGCACAAGGAAGAACCTCATAAGGATTGAAAGAAGAAAGGAAAATTGGGATTCAAGAATAAGTGGTTTAAACCCTCAAAGTTTAAGAATCTTGGGAAAATATCTAAGCTAAGCCTTCCCACTAAGAGTGTGTACCAACAAAATTTTCCATCTAAGAGTGGAAATAAACCTTTTGGATCAACCCCTAGAAAGGATGACAATACAAAGAGAGAACCATTGAAATGTTGAGGATGTGGAGAGGAAAACTTACCAAGGGACTTTCCACATAGACAACAAGATAGTAGGAAGGTCTACAACATCCAGGATACTACCATGGTTAATGACGTGTCTAAGAGCATACCATAGATTTATGTAGCCTTGGATAATAGACAAGTATACCACCAAGCTTCCGTGGTGGAGATGGAAGGTATGATTTTCAACCATATTATTTCCATTTTAATTGACCTTGGTTCTAATTTGAGTTATATTTCCCCTCAAAGTGTCGATAAATGTAAACTACAGCAAGTAAAACATGTTAAATCATGGTTGATATAGCTAGCTAGTGGAACAAAAAGAAAAGTAACATAGGCCATACCAACATGTTAATTCATTATGAATGAGCTATACACCCAAGAAACCCTAAACATACTCCCTTTAGGCTCTTATGACATGTTGATTGGAATGGACTGATTAGCTTCCCATAAAGCCAAGTTGGACTATTATAATAAAACATTATAGTGTGAATATGAGGAAGGGAAGAAAAGGACCCTAAGAGGAATTCAAAAGAATGTCTCTATGAGACAAATATCATCCCTTCAAATGAATAAGTATTCCAAAAAAGGATTCTCTTTTTATGCAATACAAGTATTGAACTTTGTTGAGGACAATAAATGTAACACCACCTTTCAGTTACCAAGGCTTAATCGCTCTTAAATAAAAGTATAACACCACTTTGTACATAGCTCATACCGACATTATAGTAATAACATGCATTTAATCAAGAGATTCAATTAAACTTAGAGTAAACATAAGATTTACTACTATAATCAACAATCAATAGTATTAACATTAAATCGATATACATAGTGGAATACATGATTAAACCTCATCTGATACTTATCTTCAAAACAGTGGTAGATTCCACCAACCACGTACAGGCCTTCCATGAACCTCCCAGCCTTAGACCGCACTGCTCATCAGGTCAGCAATGGGTCACCCCTGAGTTGGGACTAAGCTCCACCCCAAGGCAAGGAATCCTAGGCTAGATTGAATTTACAGGGAAAACAACACAGAATAAATGGAAGGATTCTTCCCAAGATGCCATCTTACACCTACTACTACCAGACTTTCATTCCCCACATGCCTGTTCTGCCCGGGAGTATACACCTTCACAAGCACAGTCAATTGGTTCTAACCTCCCTCTCCGGGTCTCGGCAACAGGCCGGATCAGGATGTCTCAGAGCCTGAAGCTAGTGCTGGACACTCTCTGGAAGAAACTGCTTCCCAACAAACTCTCTCACCTGGAGAGAATTGCTCACAGGGCCTGACAACCTGCCTCTTCCAACAACAGTCACCTCCCTCACCTGGAGAGAGGTCATACACAGGCTCAATCAAAAATTGCACTGGCCAGCAAGCCATGCGCAATCCAGCTCTACGTGGCCACCACAACCAACCGGAAAAACAAATACGGGCTTCCAAAACAGGCTTAGTAATGGCGCAAGGTCTCATAGTGTTGGTTCTTGGGAACACGTGACAAACAATCCACACAGGGAATGACACGGGTTCCACAGCTCAGAATGGAGAGGGTGAACTTGACCTTTTCATAAACGAACACAGGCTTCTCGTCTTTCAGAAGAGGGGTGAATTTGGCTCTTTCGGAATCAATCACAGGCTTTTGGTTCAATACGGAGGTATACACTGGTTTTCTCAGAGCTAGACAAAGGATTTTCGGATCACAGAGATGCACGAAGGTTCTTTGTAGAACTCGGGTCCGTCATACTGCTTAGTGCTCCGTACACGCTCAGGCAGTCGGGTGGAATGGGTGAGGACCCTCTCACGGCTCATCTTGGTCGTTTTATTTGCATGGGTTGGGGCTGACACTTGTCACCCTGGAAACTACATGCATTTACCAAGCACGCATCACCTTCCTCATGGTTAGGAACTTAGGATAAAATATAAATGGCACATGTTCTTTTGGAATAATAATAAAATATTATTCCCAGCTTAAGCCCCCTAGGCTAAACACTTAGCTCATTTTCCCACCTTCCAGCCCCTAATCCCTTGCCTTCTCTATGGAAGCTCAGTCCCCCTTCACTCATTCGTCGTGGTCGATCTGTACCTAGCGGTGTTTACAATTTTATTAAATGTTCTACATACATACAAGTACAAAATCAGGCCCTTGGCCTCCAACCCTTAGGCTCTCTGGCCTAACAATCACATAAGCCCACCGACTTATACTAACTTGGCTCACCAGCCTATAACACATATTTACAATTCATTTCATACATCAGATTTACAACTGGGCTCGGCTTTGGGGACATTACAATACCCCTCCCTTATTTTTGCACTGTCCTCAGTGCAACTTTACACAACATTTGCAAGCTTTTCAAAAAAATTCAAAAAGATGCGAGTACTCTGCCTGCATAACATCTGCATGTTCCCATGTCGCGTCCTCAGGGTCGTACCAGGTCCACTGGACCTTTATAAGATCTATAGATTGATTCTGGAGCTGTTTGCTTTTCCTGTCCAATATGCGCACAAGATGCACTTGCAGGACACCCTCTGGTTCCACCTGAATCACATTCCAATCGATAACATGATTAGCATCAGGTACATATTTCTTAAGGAGTGAAACATGAAAAAATTATGTACAGTCATAGATGCAGGTAATGAAAGCATGTATGCAACTGGCCCAATCCTTTCCAGGATCTCAAATGGCCCGCAAAATCTTGCTGCCAATTTGGCGCAACTTCCCAACTTCAAGGAACTCCTGTTAGTCTTTACTTTCAGGAAAACATGGTCACCCACTTTGAATTCTCTATGGGTTCTATTACTCTCAGCGTAACTTTTCTACCTATCCTGGGCAACTTTCAGATTCCATTTAATTTTTATCATTTGATCTTCCATCTCTTTGAGTAGCTCAAGCTCAATCACTTCTCTGTCAGCTGGATTATCCCAACTTACTGGTGTGTTGCACTTTCTTCCATAAAGTGCTTCGAATGGGCTCATCTTCAACGATGTATGATATACATTATTGTAGGCGAATTCTACTAAATGAAGGTAATCTTCCCACCTTGATGGTTTATCCATCACATACATTCTCAGTATGTCTTCTATTACTCTGTTCACCCTTTCTGTCTGACCATCAGACTCAGGATGATACGCTATACTAAATTTCAGATTCGTTCTGAATCCTTTGAACAGTCCTTTCCATAAATTTGAAGTGAATTTTGGGTCCCTATCAGACACAATTGTCTTAGGAATTCCATGCAAGCGTGCCACTTCTTTTAAGAAGATATCAACAACATCTGCTGCCCTATGAGTGGTTTTTAGTAGAATGAAATGGGCAGCTTTAGTAAGCTTGTCCACCACCACTATGATTGAATCATGCTGCTTGCTTGTTCTAGGTAGTCCGGTGATAAAATCCATTGTTACCACGTCCCATTTCCACTCAGGAATGGGTAAAGGCTGCAGCAACCCTGCTAGGTGCCTATGCTCAACCTTAAACTTCTGGCACTCCATACATCTGGCGATGTATTCAACGATTTCTTTCTTCATACCCGGCCAAAAATAATGGCCTTTGACTACTTCCACAGTCTTTTGATATCGAGGATGTCAAGCATAAGCCACGTTATGCATTTCTTTTAGAATTGCCAGCTTCAACTCTTGGACATTGGGTACATACACTCTGTTTTTATACAGAAGTAAGCCATCAGTTCCCAAGGTGTAACTTTCCTTGGTCTATGGTCTCTCACGTTGTTGTAGCTTTGCTACTAAACCTCTGTACTGCAAATCAACATTTGCAGCTTCCAAAATTCTGTCTTTAATCTCAGTCTTGTACATGCTAATGGCTGTAGCATGTAATTCGTGCAATTTTATACTGAGTGCATCAACCACCTTATTTTCTTTCCCTTTCATATGCTTGATATCAAAGTCATATTTGCACAGAAACTGCAACCATCTGATTTGTCTGGCATTTAAAGTCGGTTGATCAAATAAATACTTCAGACTGTTATGGTCTGTTCTCAACTCGAATCTTTTGCCCATGAGGTAATGTCTCCATTTCCTCAAGGCATGGACGATTACTGCTAGCTCTAAATCATGAGTGGCATAATTCCTTTCATGCTCTTTCAGCTTTCGGGACTCATAACAAATTACAAATCTCTCTTGGCTGAGAACTCCTCCCAGCCCCTCCTTACACGCATCGGTGCACACTATGTAATCCTTATTTGGATCTGCAATCTTCAGGATTGGAGCACTAGTTAGCAGCTACTTCAATCGCTAGAAGTTGCTCTCACATTCTTCAGTCCATTGGAACTTCTTCTCCTTCCTTTGCAAGGAAGTGATAGAATGATCTATCCTTGAGAATCTGGCTATAAACCTTCTGTAGTAGCCTGCCAGACCCATAAAAGATCTAACCTCTGCCACATTCCTTGGAACTGACCATTCTCGGATGGCCTCCACTTTTTCAGGATCCACAGCGATCCCCTCTTCTGAAATAATATGTCCCAAGTAATGGATCTACCTTTGATAAAATGAGCACTTGCTCAGCTTGGGGTACTGCTGGTGATTTCTCAACACTTGCAGCACCATTCTCAGGTGTTGCTCATGCTCTTCCTCTAACTTGGAATACACCAAGATGTCATCCAGGAAGACTACGACAAACTTGTCCAAATAATCTCTGAACACTCCATTCATTAAGCACATGAAAACAACATGTGCATTTGTCAGTCCAAACGGAACCACTGTGAATTCATAATGACCGTACCTTGTTCTAAAGGCGGTCTTGCTAATGTTCTCATCATTTATTCTCACTTGGTGATATCCAGATCTGAGATCTATTTTTGAAAATATTTTTTCATCCTTCAACTGATGAAAAAGATCATCGATCCTTGGCAGAGGATACTTGTTCTTGACAGTTATCTTATTCAACTGTCGGAAATCAATGCACATCCTCAACGTCCCATATTTCTTCTTCACGAATAGGACCGGGGCACCCCATGGTGACACACTGGGGTGAATGTATCCCTTCTTTAGTAGCTCTTCGAGCTGCAATTGCAACTCTTTAACCTCCGGCGTATTCATTCTATAAGGAGCCTTCAAAACTGGAGCTGCTCTAGGCATCAAATTTATAGAAAAATCGATGTTCCTCTTCGGAGGTAGTCCAGGTACTTCCTGAAATATGTCCTTGAACTCTTTGAGTACCTCGTGATCTTCCAGATTCGAGACTACATCTCGGGATGCTTCTTCCACCCGAGTTGCAAATAATTGACAACCCTTCCGGTAACATTTCTTCAGCTACATGGCTGAGATTTCCCTAACAGCCACGGCTCTGGGAATTCCTTGGATTGTTACTTGATTTCCCTCTTCGTCCAGGCATGTAAACCTCTTGTTACGGCAATCCAGAAGGGCATGGTGTTGGTCCAACCAGTCCATACCAATTAAGCAATCATATGAGCCTAAAGGCAGAATGTTGAATTCAGCCTTAGTGCTCATTCCTTTCATATCTACTGAACATGACTTAACCAATTCAGTGACCTTCCTTTTGGTTCCTGTGGCCAACTTTACTAGCCAAGAATTTTCATGTTTGCTTCTTGTTAAATGCAAACTTTCCACCACTCTAGGATCTATATAACTATGGCTAGCCCCTGAATCAATTAAAATAACAAGTGGTCAGTTTTTTATCGTACCTTCCACTTCAATCATGTGCGATTGAAATTATGTTTGCTTGTTGTCTAGGACTGCGTAGATCCTCGGCATTCTGCTGCCCATATCCTCCACTGTTTCAGCTTGTTGAACAGTATGAACAGTTCTCGCTTTACCATTTTTATGGGGACAATCTCTGTACTTGTGGTTTCCTTTACAGCCCCAACACTGAATGGGCGTCTGTCTCTGTCTTTGTGCTCCCTCTTCAGTCATTCTCGGCTCTCTAAACAATGGTTGTCCCTGAAGACTGTTTTTGAAAAAGGAAGGCTTGTTTCCCTTCTGCCTCTGTTCCTTCTTAAACTTCCTCTGATTATTCCAAGCCTTCCGAAGGATAGGCCTTTCTCCTTGTTGTTCATACAAGCATTTCTCCCTTCTTACTATTTCTTCCATAGTCTTAGGATCGTCATACTGAATCTTGTCACCCGTCGAAGGTGGAAGTCCACTCAGATATCTCTGAATCTTGACAGCCTCGTCTTTGATGAATGGAACATATTTCAGTAGTTCCAGAAAACTTCGTTCATACTCATCAATAGTCATGCTGCCTAGCTTGAGTTCGAAGAACTCCTTCATCTTTCTGTCATAGTAACTTTAAGTCGGGTATTTCTTCTCGAAATACCTCTTAAATTCCTTCCAAGTGACCTCTTTCTCTCTGATGTGTTGCACCTACACAAATTGATCCCACCACATGGATGCTTTTCCTTTCAGTTGATACATTGCAATTCTTCCTTTTGCATGGGCAGAATAATTCTGCAGTTGGAAATATTTCCTCATGCCAAGCAAACATGTCTGAGCATATTCCTCCTTCTCATGTTCTCCATCGAATGTAGGCAGTTTGATCTTGTTGATTTCCCCTTTCAATTCATTCCTTCCAGATTTTCGATGTTTTCTGTTAGGGGACGGGCTTGAACTACTGTGTGTCTCCTTGCCAGAATGCTTCGGGGAGATACGGTAATGTCTGCTACCACTCCTCGATCTTCTTCTCCTCTCAGGAATTCTGACACTTCTTGATCTGCTTGTGTCACCCTCTTTTCCCAATTTATTTTCTATTCTTTCTAGGCTCTTCAACATTTTTAAGTTGAATTCACCCTGCCGATCCCTGATTTTCATGAGCTTTCAGCTATCAGCTAGGCGAGCCTAGGCATCTTTCTGCAATCTTTCAATAAGTTTCATCATATGTTCTTCCTTATCCATCTCTTTTCCATGCTCATTAGAGTTTGTTCCTTCGACTCCCAGGTTGGCATTCCTTCCTACCTTTTCGTCCTCTGTTTCAGAGGCAATCTGCACCTCTTTCAATTCCATACTCGGCGTCAGTTTTTGGTTGTCCTGACACTCTTTGAACTCTGTACACACGACGTGCAGCCAACCAAAGTTTGTCAGGCCTTAACCCTTCAAGAAAACTTACAACATTCATAAGCCAACGTGAACAAGAAAAAAAAACGTTTTGACTTCACAAAGTTTTCTGAGCTTTGTCCGGCTCTGCAAATTCCGGTACTTCGGAACTTCGAAATCTCGGTCCACGAAGATCCAATAGTTAAATATTCGTAACCAAAGTCACTCTTCCGCAACTCATGATCTCGCGATTTCGTGAGTCGAAGACCCTCGACTCATTTCATCCAAACGCCGATACCCGAGATGCGACACGGGTATGGCTCCCTCCTCACTAGCGCCTGCTACACATGACCGTAGGCTAGGTCTAAGTGCTAGCACTTCTTCGCCAACTCGCGACTTCGCAAGTTGGAGTGTTGAGCCTTCGTGCTCCTCCTTTGCGAATTCTGAAATCGCGAATTACTTTATTCTCCGGGCCCACAGCACAACTGTCGCCCTTCACCACCGTGGCACGTGGTATGTTCAAGAGGGTCCACGTCACCTTCGGTGACATCATCAGGTCCCACCACTCTCACCTGTCTTCTTGACTCACTGGAACATGGTACACACTCGTGTGTCCACGTCCAATCCAAATGAAATCCAACGGTCAGATCTTTCTCAGATCTACGACACAAATCCTTTTGACATTTCAGGGTTTCGAGCATCAGGAGTTCGTGCACCCCACATCTCGAACTTCCATCTGCCGAAATCCCAAAATTACGGTTTACTCCTCCGTTGAATCAGATGGTCAACCACCTTCCTATGATCTACGGTGTAGATCGTTTCGGTGTTTCAGGTTTCAGAGGTGTTCACCTTCCTCACTTGCTGTCGTGACTTTGCGAAATCTGAAAAGTTTTCACGAATAACTCGAGCCAACTCCACCAGATCTAACGGTTGAGCCTTCCTCCCAGATCGACAACCTAGATCTTCTCAGGTTTTCGGGTTTTCGAGAGTTCGCGTATCGCTATTCCCACACTCCCGTGCAATTCAAAAGGGATTTTTAATCCCTGCGCACATTTTCCAGATCCGACATCACAAGGGCTCACCTTCCCTCCTGAACCGATCCTAAGGCTCCAACACTGTTGGTTTGGAGTCCTCTCTCCCTGTGGCCATAGACCACACCGGCTGTGGTTTCACAACACCGTTATACCTCTTGAGCTTACAGGCACGGTCAAGTAATTCCTTGACACTCCGGATTATACCAGGGTCCGAAATTGGTCCTCCAGACACAATTTCTCCTCTCACCCTCATTCCAAAGACCACTCAACTGGCCCATCTAAGCTCAGTGTTGAAACCTTGGCTTTGATACCAATTTGTAACACCACCTTTTGGTTACCAAGGCTTAATCGCTCTTAAATAAAACTATAACACCACTTTGTACATAGCTCATACCGACATTATAGTAATAACATGCATTTAATCAAGAGATTTAATTAAACTCGGAGTAAACATAAGATTTACTGCTATAATCAGCAATCAATAGTATTAACATTAAATTGATATACACAGCGGAATACATGATTAAACCTCATCTAATACTTATCTTCAAAACAGTGGTAGATTCCACCAACCACGTGCAGGCCTTCCACGAATCTCCCAGCCTTAGACTGCACTGCTCATCAGTTCAGCAATGGGTCACCCCCGAGCTGGGACTAAGCTCCACCCCAAGGCAAGGAATCCTAGGCTATACTGAGGTTACAGGGAAAACAACACAGAATAACCAAAAGGATTCTTCCCAAGATGCCATCTTATGCCTACTACTACCAGACTCTCATTCCCCACATGCTTGTTCTTCTCGAGAGTATACACCTTCACAAGCACAGTCCATCGGTGCTAACCTCCCTCTCTGGGTCTCGGCAACAGGCCAGGTCAGGAAGTCTCAGAGCCCGAAGCTAGTGCTGGACACTCTCTGGAAGAAACCGCTTCCCAGCAAACTCTCTCACTTGGAGAGAATTGCTCACAGGCCTGACAACCTGCCTCTTCCAACAAGAGTCACCTCCCTCACTTGGAGAGAGGTCATACACAGGCTCAATCAAAACTTGCACTGGCCAGCAAGCCACGCGCAGTCCAGCTCTACGTGGCCACCACAGCCAACCAGAAAAAAAAAATACGGGCTTCCCAAATAGGCTTAGCAATGGCGCAAGGTCTCACAGTGTTGGCTCTTGGAAACGCGTGACAAACAATCCACACAGGGATGACACGGGTTCCACGGATCAGAACAGAGAGGGTGAACCCGACCTTTTCAGAAACGAACACAGGCTTCTCAGCTTTCAGAAGAGGGGTAAATTTGGCTCTTTCGGAATCAATCACGGGCTTCTGGTTCAATACGGAGGTATACATGGGCTTTCTCAGAGCTAGACACAGGCTTTTCGGATCACAGAGATGCACGAAGGTTCTTTGCAGAACTCGGGTCCGTCGTACTGCTCAGTGCTTCGTACACGCTCAGGTAGTCGGGTGGAATGGGCGAGGACCCTCTCACGGCTCATCTTGGCCATTTTATTCGCATGGGTTGGGGCTGACACTTGTCACCCTGGAAACTGCATGCATTTACCCAGCACGCATCACCTTCCTCATGGTTAGGAACTTAGGATAAAATATAAATGGCACATGTTCTTTTGGAATAATAATAAAATATTATTCCCAGGCTTAAGCCCCCTAGGCTAAACACTTAGCCCCTTTTCCCACCTTCCAGCCCCTAATCCCTTGCCTTCTCTGTGGAAGCTCAGTCCCCCTTCACTCATTCATCGTGGTCGGTCTGCACCTGGCGGTGTTTACAATTTTATTAAATGTTTTGCATACATACAAGTACAAAATCAGGCCCTTGGCCTCCAACCCTTAGGATCTCTAGCCTAACAATCACATAATCCCACCAACTTATACTAACTTGGCTCACCAGCCTATAACACATATTTACAATTCATTTCATACATCAGATTTACAACTGGGCTCGACCTTGGGGACATTACAATAAACCAATTCTAGAGGACCATCCTATTTTAAGAGAGTATAAATATGTGTTTCCAAAAGAGGTACCAGGTTTACCTCCAAGAAGAGATATTAATTTCTCAATAGAACTTATACCTGGAGTAGTGCCAATTTCTAGAGAAACCTATAGGATGAGTACCCTAGAGCTATTCGAGCTCAAGTTACAGTTGGAGGATATGTCAGACAAAGGTTATATTCAACCTAGTGTGTCTCCTTGGGGAGCACCAACCTTGTTTGTGAAGAAAAATGATGACACAATCATTTTTTGCATAGACTATAGACAACTCAAAAAGATGAAAATTAAGAACAAGTACCCCTTACCCAGAATTGATGACCTATTTGACCAATTAAGAGGTGTTGAAACTTTCTCCAAGATTGAATTGAGGTATGGATACCATGAAGTCCAGATTAAGGATGAATACATCTACAAACAACCTTTAGGACAATATATGGGCACTTTGAATTTGTGGTGGTTCCATTTGGGCTTACCAATGCACCACCCACCTTCATGTTCTTGACGAATAATGTACTCAACAAGTTCTTGGACAGATTTGTGTTATTGTTCATTGATGAAATCTTAATCTATTCTAAGAAAAAGGAAGAGAATGAAGAACAACTCAGGTTAGTGCTTCAAGTGCTTAGAGAGAACAAACCATATGCCAAGTTCAATAAGTGTGAATTCTTCCAAAAATAGGTCCATTACTTAGGCCATGTCATCTCTGAGGAAGGAGTGGCAGTTGATCCTGACAAGATCAAATGCATTATGGATTGTCCTACACCAAAATATGTATCTTATTTCATATCATTTATGGGCCTAACATGATACTATATAAGGTTCATAAAGGGGTTTTCCAATATTAGTCATCCAATCACCTCCCTTTACAAAAATGGGGCTAAATGTTTTTGGAAAACAAAGTGTGAAGAGAGTTTTCAGCAACTGAAACACCTTTTAACCAATGCGCTTGTGCTAAAAAATAGCAGACCCAAACAAGGATTTCTTGGTGTGTACATATGCTTGCAAAGGACTTGGAGGAGTCCTTATGCAAGAAGGGCACATGATTTGTTACGAATCCATAAAATTAAATGAACATTAAATGCATTATGTGACCCACGAATTAGAATTGTCTTCCATAATGCATGCATTGAAAATGTGAAGGCAATACCTCCTAGGTAGAAAATTTGTTCTTATGACAAACCACAGTGGGTTGAGATATTTGTTTGATTTGTTCAAAACTGTAAAGGCATATCTAGAGCAGGAACCCAGAGGGTTGAAGTATGATGGCTATCAACTATTGAATGATGGTCTTATAACTTACAAAGGTAGGTTGTACATTCCAAATTGTGACAAATTGAAGAGGTTCATCATGGATGAACTACATAAAATACCATATACTGGTCATCCTCGTTATCCAAAGATGATAAAAAACACTAAGAAAATGTTTTATTGGACAAGAATGAAAAATGACATACCTAAGTACTTAGCTAAATTTTTGGAATGCCAATAGGTTAAAGTGGAGCACAAGCATCTAGCAGGGCTATTGCAGCCCTTGCCAATTCCAGAATGGAAATGAGAAACCATATCCATGGAATTTATCACAGGATTACCTAAATCAACCAACAAAATGATGAAATTATGGTAGTTGTGGATAAGATGAAAAAGGTTGCTCATTTTATCCCTGTAAAATTGACTTGCAAGGCAATATATATCACTAATATTTTCATGAAATAAATATTTAGGTTACATGGTATACCTAAGGAAATAATACCAAATAGAGTCTACTAAATTTACTTAAAAATTTTGGAAGTCTCTATTTGTTGGCTTTGGGACTATATTATTATTTAGTACAACCTATCGCCCTCAAACTGATGGGAAGACAAAGAGGGTAAACCAAGTATTAGAGGACATGTTAAGGATGCATGTGATGCATCGACCCAAGAAATGAGAAGAATATCTACCACTGATAGAATTTGCCTATAACAATGGCTATCATAAGTCATTGAAAATGATTCCATTTGAGGCTCTTTATGGAAGACAATGCAACATTCCAATTAGTTGGGACAACCTAATGGACATAATTACACTCGGGCCAGATATGCTAAAAGAAATGGAACAAAAAGTAATTCAGATAAAACAAAAGTTGAAAGTACTCAGGATAGATAGAAAATTTATGCATACATAAATAAGACTCCTAGAGAGTTCAAAGTGGGGGATCATGTGTATCTCCGAACTAAACCTAGAAGAAGTTCCTTAAGAATGGGAACTTGTGCCAAGTTAGCACCTCGATTTTTTGGACCTTTTGAAATATTGGATAGAGTGGGATCTGTAGCATATAGATTGGCTTTACCTCCCACAATGAAAGCGCATAATATTTTCAATGTTTCATTACTGAAGAAATATGTACATGATTCTAACCATATAATTGACTAGTCTATGATGCAGGTGGAACTAGAGGGAGAATTACTTCCATAGCCATAATGTATACTAGACAGGAAAGAGATCTCACTGAGGAAAAAAACCATTGCACAAATCAGGGTGCAATGGAAACACTTTGGCTCAGATGAAACCACCTGGTAAATGGAGGATGCCATGAAATATGCATACCTATTTTTGTTCTATGTTGTACATAGAGATCACAACAATAGATAGAACACCAAGGATGGTGTTCCTTTAAGGGGGAGGGGATTGTAATACCCCTATCTCCTCCATTTTGTAAATATAATTGTTATTGTTACCAAAACTATGGATAGACTAGTTGTGTGAATTTTGAGAGACAATGAACCTTTGCTAAAGGATGTGATGTAAATATTTATGTTATTAATATATATTTATATGTAAAGGAAAATGATGAATAACTACTGAAGGGATTGATTAAAAGGGTTATGATTCCATGAAAGGGAAAGGTGAGGGGAACCATTACTTTTTGAGGTGACCCTTTCCAGGAAGTAGCCTACTAAATTAAAAATGTTCAAACCCAAAACTGTCCTTTGCCCCATAAAATTTAGTTACTATTCAGGATGGTAGTTGGGGGGAACATAAATATGTGTAGAGAAGAGGGAGAGAATGCACATAGTTGGGTTGGGGGGAACAAAAATTTGTGTGGAAAAGAGGAGGAGAAACTCTTATTGATATGAGCAAGAAAATAGAGAACTGAATACATTATATTTTTCTAGGTGTAGGAACTGTTAACAACAATCTTCGAATCGAAGTTGATAAACAGGGATGTATATTTTAGTAATTGGCTAAGAAATCACAAAGGAACTGAGAAATGTAGGTACTAAGGAACTGCTGAGAAATGAAATGCATCCCCAAGAGGTCTTCACTTAGTGAACTTATGACATAGCATGTGTGTTCATGGAATATGAAAGAATACCCCTAATTGAGGTTTTAGACCCCAGTTTGGAAAATTGGGGTCTGAAACCTTTTGGATCCATTTTGAGGAATTAAACAATTTTTTGGGGGGGGGTTATGGTGCCCATGACTTATGCACACCCACTTGATGGTGTTCTAAACTCTAAGACATTTTCAACGGTGAAAATTGTGTGTCAATCGAATCTCGTATGCAAAAGTTATTTCTCCCACAAATTAACTTATCGTGTTGACCACCATGGTACGAGAGGATGCCACGTCAACGACCATTAATCATGCATATGGGGTTAGCCATGTATGTAATTTCAAGAATATTATAGAAGATTCAAAAACCTATCACAATTGATGGTTGAGGAAGTCAAAAACCTACTCCTAAATGGCTATCGGGATATGTTAAATACCAAGCCACTAGGAGGAGAAGGAGTTCCATTATTTTGCATTGTATTTTCTTCCATAGATGAGAAAAACATCTAAGAGTGGTATTCTATGATATAATAGAGGAGGATAGATTCTATGACATCCATACATGCCACATGTAAAATGAAACTCCATAGAAAGCCTCTTTCTTTGAACTTACATAATTTCTATACCAGAGAAAAGAGCGCAAAGTCACCTTCTAGTTAGGTTTTCTCCCGTAATGGGCTTCCCAAGCCATATCTTGTGTTTATTTGTGGATGGTGTGTGTATTTAGTTATGTTCTATATTTTTTACATTTGAACTATTTCATATGTTTTCTTTTTAAAAAGAAAACTAGTAATCAAGAGTCTGAGATCTAAAGGAACTTGCATCATTTCTATACTAGAGAAAAGAGCGCAAAGTCACCTTCTAGTTAGGTTTTCTCCTGTATTGGGTTTCCCATGCCATATATTGTGTTTATTTTTGGATGGTGTGTATATTTAATTATGTTCTCTATTTTTTACATTTGAACTCTTTCATATGTTTTCTTTTTAAAAAGAAAATTAGTAATCAAGAGTCTGAGATCTAAAGGAAAAATAACCTTAATAGTAAAGATTTCAATTATTTGTCAGATTTGTTGTTACAAACTATTCTAGTGGAATATCCACTGCAATTTATAGATCATATTGATATCAAAGCAGGTTTTTCGTTTGGGTATTTGTGGGAAGTTGCAGGATCTAGGAATCAGCTTAAAAGTTGTGGAAACTCTAGCCATGGAAGACGAGTCTATTTATCATATATATTCTGAAGAATTGTTCCAATGGAATATCCATGATAGTTTACAATTCAACACCAGTGATTTGGGATAACCCAACAAACATAGTTGTTATTGGGCCAGAAGTGTCAAAGGAAATGGAAGAGCATATGGTAAATATCAGGTAGAAATCAAAGGTTGCATATGATAGAAAAAGAGTTATGCTAACAAAGGTAGAACACATAGGGAATCCAAAGTGGGCAAGGATGTGTTTTTAAAAGTAAAGGATAAAATGAGCTCACTAATATTGGGAAGTTTCCAAAAGTTGGCAGCGAGAAACTATGGGTCGTTTGAAGTTTTAGAGAAGACAGGCCATGTTGCATACATGATTGCATCCATGATAATTCATAATATGTTTCATGTGTCGTTATTGAAGAAATATGTTCTTGATCCTAACCACGTGATTGATTGGATTGTGATCTCAGTGGAGCACGAAGGGGACTTTTGGGTGGATGTAGTTTGCATCCTAGACTAAAAAGTAAAAGTGATCACAAATCCATTGGCCTAGAAAAGGTCAATTGGACTTTCTATGGTCCTAAAGATGCCACATGGGAGTATCAGGAGGCCATGTGGAAGGAGTACCCACAATGTTTTGCAAATTTTGAAGAAAACTGAATATACATTTGTATATAGATAAGTGTGAAAGACTCCATTTTGGAAGCTGGAGTTTCTAGAGCCACAACTTAGAGACTTCATGTCTGACATGTGTTGGAACCCTGTAAGGGAAGTGGTATAGCTTGAAGGACTACTATGAAGAAAAGGGGGTACACTTCCTTGGGATATGAAGGTTGAGGGGAAAGAGAGATTGTTGGTTGGAATTGTTGCAGGAGTTGTGAAGTTGCAAAAGTATCAACTACTATGATGTAAAATTTTGTACATGTACCGAGGATGGTGCAAATTGTAAGGAGGGGAATGGAATATCTCCATTTTTAATCCATATTTTAGCGATGTATGATGTATGGTGGTGGTTCCAACGATGTAATATGTAAAAATTGTATATAGAAAACAATAAAATAAATGTATTGTCAACTAAAGACAGACACATATGGAGTCATCGGGAATAAATTTCCATAAGAGAGAAGGGTCCAAGGGGGAATTATTCATGTCTATTAATCCAAAGCTACCTTTTCTAAAATGATTTTGTATGAACCTTATATTTTCCCTTTTGAGTTTTTTAAAGCCCCACTCATTGAATACATGTAAGAGGGTTGGTGTGAAAATTCATCTCACATTATTCATGAGTATGCGGTTGAGTACAATCAACATTGGGGAATGTGAG
>ML779789.1:1248914-1277411 GCA_009831015.1 Picea engelmannii
CAGAGAGTGTCCAGCACCAGCTACGGGCTCTGAGACTTCCTGATCCAGCCTGTTGCCGAGACCCAGAAGGGGAGGTTAGCACCGATGGACTGTGCGTGTGAAGGTGTATACTCCCGGGCGGAACAGGCATGTGGGGAATGAGGATCTAGTAGTAGTGGGCGTAAGATGGCATCTTTGGGAAGAATCCTTCTAGATATTTATGTGATGTCTTCCCTGTAACCTCAGCCTGAGTCTAGATTCCTTGCCTTTGGGTGGAGCTCGGTCCTAGCTCGGGGGTGACCTACTGTTGAGCTGTTGAACAGTGTGGTCTAAGGATGGGAGGTTCGTGGAAGGCCTGCACTTGGTTGGTGAATGCTACAGCAGATAGAAGATAAGTAATCTGAGTTATGTTTTAACACTTTTGACATGACTGTGCTGTTTTGTATCATGTTTTCCGCTGTGTAAATGAATTAATGATGAATGTTATGACTGGTTTAATTATAGCAGTAACCATATGTTTTACTCTGAGAATTAAGTGTGTTTAATTCTGGTTAAATGCATTTGCTTATGACTTCAGTACCAATTATGCAATCATTCATGTATAAAGGTAAACTGTAATGAATGGAAACCTCGGTAGTGAAAGGGGACACTACAAATTGGTATCAGAGCAATTGGTACACTACAAATTGGTATCAGAGCAATTGGTACACTACACCAACCTTCACCTCTTCTCACCTCCTTCCCCTTTTCCCATCTCATCCACCCTCTCATGCATTCCTCCCCTAGTCTCACATATATTCTTCTCTTCTCTGTATTTCCCTCACCTCCTTTCCTCCTCCATGCCCATTCTTCCTCCCCATCCCACTTAGTTTCTCGCTTCTTTCCTTCATATCCACCACTCCACCTTCCCTAGCCATATACTATTTTCCCCTTCTCACCTCCTCCCCCTTTCCCCTTCTCACCTCACCACATCCCCCCTTCCCCTCCATCCCATTAAACCCCTATAATACTCTACTTATTTGTCCCCACCTCTACTCAGACCCTAGTCCCATATACCCTTGTGTACCTACCTTTGATCGACTACTATCCCACTTTGTGCCTAGGCTCTTGCCTCCACTTCGACCCTAGACCCATCTTCCCCTTGGGTCCCCAACTCTACATGTCCTCTAACCATCTACACATGGGCCTTAATATCCCTATGTTCATACATCTTACCTGGGGCCCCACACCCCCTACACCTTCATCCTAGTGCCCTAGTCACTACCCTAGGCCTCAAACCAACTTCAATCCTAGGCCCCCATGACCTAGTTTTCACCAAGCCCCTTCACTCCTTCTGTATCCCTAATGTCTAAATACCAAGTGATTAAAACTAGGGGCCACATTAATTTTTGGTTTGTTGTGTTAAAAGAATGCACACAATCTAGAGTGAGTGTAGACTTTTGTGAGTTGGAAAACAAGAACAACACAATGACCAACCTCATTCTCTTAAAAAAAATCTGATGTTTGTAGATTACTTGACATCTCTTGTGCAACACAACAACAACATACACTTGTTATTCTTTTTAGTGTAATTGGAAGGAAATGTTTTTTTTCATGTTGTGTAATTGGAAGACAATTTTTGTCTTTTTGTGTAATTCAAAGGCAATTTTTTTCTTTTTGTCACATTGGAAGGAAATATTTGTTTTTTTTTTGTAATTGAAAGGCATTTTTTTTCTTCTTCTTGTTAGCAATCCATTTAAACATAGGGAACCTACGGAACTAGAAAGTCTTCGAGGAAAGAGTATCCCATTGAAAAGATCTTTGAAGAAAGAGAAAATGCAAGTTACTGATCCAAATTATATTGAACGAAATAGAACACACACATAAATATATCAAAGAGTACAACAATACAATACAGTGAAACCCTAATTAAAATTTGTAAATGTTATAAGCCTATGGCCGGGGCCCTTCATCAGCCACCTAATTGTGGCTGTGCTAGTTACTTTTTAGTTGAAATGCATAACATTTTATCACGATCTCTCAACTGGCAGCTTGAACCGTTGTCATCCTACACTACTAATGCGAAAAACGTTCTAACTGGGCCACGAAGAGGGGCCACGTTCGAAACTGAGCCCAAGGCAGATTCCTCATACCACAAACTCAAACGTCTCGAAATTCCACAGATCTGTCGAGATGTAGCCCTCCTCAAACGTCTCGAAATTCCACAGATCTGTCGAGATGTAGCCCTCCTCCTGCGAAGTCGGAATGAGCTCCAACGCCGACACCTCGTCAATAGACGGGAATGTTTCCAAATTCGGAATCCCAGCGCCGTCCGATCCCGCAAACAGCGATCGCCACAGAGCTAAGTCCTGCCACTCCTCTGATATCTGATGCTTGTCTCCCGACAACTCCATTTCCGAAACCTAAGACGACTGCGAGGGGGACGCGTGCCCTACGAAAGAGAGCAAACTCGAAGGGGGTTGGCCCAAGGCATATTCGACGGCGGCATGCTGAATTTGCCGACGGGAAAGAGAAGACGCAGACGGAATGTCGGGCACAGAGAAGTTGAATTTGGCGTTGGGTCCTCTGAGACAATACAGTGCGGCGTCGAAAGCGCGGGCAGCCTGCTCGGGGGTTGTGTATGAGCCAAGCCATAGCTTCTCTCTAGTTCTCGGTATCCGGATTTCAGATACCCAACTCCCCCATTTTCGCAGTCGGATTCCCTTGAATTGGTAGGACCCGCGATCTTCATGTGGTAGAGCAATGGCATGGTCATGTTCCTGCTCGCGAGAATTCTCCATATTTGGCAACGCAGAATCGCTGAAGCCAAAATAGTGATTCCAACGATATTTCGCTGTGGGAATCACTGAAGTGAGCCCCTGAAATGCAAAGGCCGTGGAGTGTGGGGGAAGTAAAGACATGGATGCGAAGATATATGAGCAGTCAGCTTAGTGAAAATAGTGGAAGCGCGTATAGTCAGTGTTCTTTCAAGCGAGAGGAAGATGCGGGAGAACAACTGCGAGACATAGACGGACTGTCTGTAAACGAGTAATTCAAAGGAAGACTGGCTTTGGATATTGAAAACGTGAAAGAGATGTATTCGTCCATTAAAACCCGCTTTTTTCCTATGGTATGACGTTTGCGCATGTTGTATAGAGTAAACAGTAGTCTATGATTTGGAGAGGAGGCTGGGATGTACTTATTTCCAAGTATCTGTTTTCTGGGAGTTTAAATTTGGCCAGATTTTCAAGGTTAGTTTGAGTTTTGCATAAATTAAAGTTCCATTCATTTCAAAATTTTATTCTATGGATTTTGTCCCATTTTAAATCAATCCAGATGCTTAAAAAATCGAAAATAAACCATCTAAAAACGTGCCAGAAAAATTTACTTTTTTATTGACTATACTATCCCGGATGCTGAAATCTCACAACACAAAAACATCTAAACAACAGTCAAAATTATTCAAGATTCATCAAAATTATTAAAAATTCATACCTGACCTGCACTGCATCAACCCTTAATACTTAATATGATTGGATAATAACAACAACTGGTCTAAATCTTGGAGGGAGACTACACTGTCTGATCATTTATATACCTATTTATTCCTTTCCATCTATATCAATATGTTCGATGTAGTTTTGCAGTCTATATGAATGAGTTGACGTCGTTTTGCCACTGCTTGATATTATATCCGTTACTTTCAAAAAAGGGGCATATATATATATATAAAGGATTCTTTATTAAACAAGTGTCACATAGCCGCTTAATCTGCCACGTAAGTGGGGCTGATGAACTGTCTCTATCGTTTGAGTACTGAGTTTATGGTAGGTATTCAATGCACCAGGGTCCTATCAATTTCTCTTTTGTTTGAGCACTGAGTTTGTGGTAGATATTGAATGCACCAGGTTCTGTCAATTTCATTTCTTAATTGGTATTTTGATGGTGCAACCTTACTCTACTGTCTTTTCTCTTTGTGAAATAATTAAAATGGTTTTAAAAAATGTTTTTTTTTTTTTTTTTTTAACTAATTCAATTTATAGTATGTAGGTTCTTACCATTAATGATAATAACAAAAACTTTAGATGAAAATAGTAAGTAGTGTTCATTATATTAATTTTTTATGCACAACATCAAAAACCTCTCAAAGTTTTATCTAAAAAAATTATATTATTAATTTAATTTAATAATAAATTTAATATAATATATAGTTTAATGACACTACTTCAAAACAATTTTTAATAATTTTTATTAAATTTAAAAATAAAAATTTATAAACATATTAAAAAAATGGTATATTTTTATTGTATATAATAAAAAATATGTAATAATTGAAAATATATATATTGTACAGTCTTACCAATTGGCTATAGAATGACTCTTCCATGAATAACTTTCCACAAAAATGAGTTTTGAACCTAATAACTTATAAAACTCTACATTTTTTTTCCTAGTAAAAAGCATTTTCATTGCTATTCATTAAGAATCAAATGAAACTTTACAAAGCATTTAAAGACACCACAATCATAAGAGATGACTTGGATTGTTTCATATATCTAAGTCTTCATATTTACTTCAGCAGATTCTGAAGCTAATATTGATTCAAAACAAAACCTATAAAGAGGTTTACATAATGTTGACTTTCTGAATTCCACAATTATATACTCTTCAACAACATCCCAAACAAAAATTCACTAAACAAGAATTACTAAAAGGAAAAACGAGAACAATGACAGAACTCTTCAAAATGTAACCACACAACATCTTTAGCCAGAGCTTTCTTTGATAGAGAATCTGTCAAGGTATTGAATTGACGATGGACATGAAAACTTTGGATCCAGGAGAATTGATGTTTTAGCTCCAAAATTTTCTACCTCCAAGTAAGGAAAGAGAGCATGAAGCCGAGATCTGTCCTCAAACCAATCAAGAACAGTCTTTGAATCCCCAGCCACCATAATCTCAAAGATGTGAAGATAAGGGGCAAAGGATAAAAATCCCCAAAGGTCAAGAAGTTCAACTTTAATTTTACTACCAAGACCAATAGCTAGAACCACATTCACCTCTAGCAACAGAACCATCGAAAAATACAATCGATGGTACAAACTATGAATACACCCCAATTTATAAACAACAATGAGTTTTGAGCCCTAGTAGCTTATAAAATCCTACATACAAACAAACTATGAATGCACCCAAATTTATGGACAACCTATGAATGCACCCAAATTTATAAACAATGGAGTGGTTTTCATGCGAATGGCAGTGTAAGTGAAGGTGTGCAATAAATATGTATAACCGGCAAGGCCCTAGTGCAATGGAATATGAATATGAAAATCAACAAAGACAATAAAATGACACTTCCACACAGTGGACTGTCAGCTTTGCCACCCTTATGATTTCCAATACTCGGCAAAATCTATGGTAACTGCTCTATATATGGATTGCCTCTGCTCATCTCTCTTTTCTGTGGATCGTATATTGTTGATGTTGTGAAAGATGGCTTGCATTTATTGTTTTGTGTTCTCACACTGAGAATGAGCTTTAATTACACTATCACATTATCCCGGATGTGTGTATAATTTATGGAGACATTAATTTCACTGAGACCTAGATGTGTGTATAATTTATGGACATTAAAGAATTTTTTCAATAAGACCTCGAGTCCTAAAGTTAATGATCTAACCAATATATGATAGATAAATGGATTTAAATATTTGGAATTTTTTTTTTTAAATCTCATAGTAATATAATGCTTTGTAAAACATATACAAAATTATGGTCTAAGAGTAAAAGTAATATGCAGTCAATTACTAATTCAATAATGTTAAACCTATCCAATTAAGCGGCAGAGAATAAAACACATCATATCAAATGGAAAAATGTTGAAAGAAAACGCAGGAATTTACTTGGTTCGCCCAACTTCAGGCTACGTCCACCAAGAAAAGGTATCGATGCCCCTCATTCTTCATTAATGGAGATTTTATAGTTTTATAACACCCAGGTTTACATTCATATCTTAAAACAGATTACTAACTGAGCAGTAAATGCTCTCCTATGCATGCTCCAACGGAATTGACACATACAATTGAATCTGAAGAAGCGGAGCTGAGGTAGATGATTGTTCCTTGAATCCAAGGGTTCTGTTTTCAACCGTTTCAACAATATCCACCTTGATAACAAATTTATCTGATACCTTACTCATTATTTTATTCTAGCACTTTTTCTGCAAGCCAAGAGAAGCAAGCACCATCGTAGCTTCTCTAAAACTATTGGTTTTGTGAACATGTCTACTCAGTTCTCTTTTGTATGAACTTTTTCAAGAGAAACTCCACCTTCATCGATGACCTATCTTACAAAATGGTACTTAATATGAATATGTTTAGTTTTACTGTGGTAGGATGGATTCTTGGCCAAGTGAATAGCACTTTGACTATCACAAAGTAGCTTTACTTTGTCCTGCATCCTTCCAAACTCACCAAACAAACCTTTTAACCAAACTGCCTCTTTGCAAGCATGTGAAGCAACTATGTATTCTTCTTTTGTAGTGGATAAAGCAACAATGTTTTGTAGTTTTGACATCCAAATAATAGCTCCACTTGCAAGAGTAAAGACATATCCTGAAGTTGACCTCCTCTTGTCCAAATCACCTGCAAAATCAAAATCTTGAAACATATCCACAGACTAACTCACAACCACTGTTATAGGTGATACAGTAATCACTAGTGCCCCTTAAATACCGAAGCACCCATTTCACCGATGCCCGTTACTCTTTACCTGGATTTGTCATATATCTGCTGACAACCCCAACTGCATGTGAAATGTTTGGTCTTGTACTAACCATTGCATACATTAAACTTCCTACTGCATTGGCATATGGTATTCGAGACATATATTCCTTTTCTTCTTTTGTACTAGGACATAAACTTGAAGAAAACTTAAAATGAGAAGTGAAAGGGATTGGAATTGGTTTCACATTGTTCATTTCAAACCTCAAAAGTATTTTCTCAACATACTTATGTTGTGACAACCAAAGCTTACCATTCCTCATGTCTCTGAATATCTCCATGCCCAAAATTAGCTTTGTTGCTCCTAGATATTTCATATCAAATGTCCTACCCATTTGAGCCTTTAACCTGTTGATCTCAGTTATGTTTTTTCTTGCTAAAAGCATATCGTCAACATACAATACTAAGATAATGAATATGTCATTATTCAATTTCTTAAAGTATACACAATGATCATACTCACTCCTTGTATAATTCTGGCTCATCATGAAAGAGTCAAATTTCTTGTACCTTTGTTTGGGCCACTAACTCAGACCATACAATGATTTATTGAGCCTGCAAACAAATTTCTTGTTGCGATTATGAATGAACCCTTCAGGTTGTTCCATGTAAATCTTCTCATCCAAATATCCATGTAAGAAAGTAGTGTTAACATCTAGTTGCTCCAACTCCAAATCAAGTAATGCAACTAATGCTAACACAATTCGAATTGAAACGATCTTAACAACTGGTGAAAAAATATCATGAAAGTCAATACCTTCTTTTTGAGAATATCCTTTTGCAACCAGCCTTTCTTTGTACCTTTCTACCTTATCATCAACACCCTTCTTCATCTTGTAGACCCACTTGCAACCTACAATTTTCCTGTCTCTTGGAAGTTCTACCAGGTCCCATGTAGCATTCATTTCTAAAGCATTCATTTAATCATTCATTTCTTCTTTCCATTTTCACTGTTAGAACCCTCCATAGCTTCCTGATAGCACGAAGGCTCATCATCATTAATACTTAAAGAAATTGATGAAACAAAATCATCATACCTTCTTGGAGGAACTTTGACCCATGTAGACCTCCTTAGGGAAGTTTGTGGCTCATCCACAATCTGTTGATTGTCATCATCATCCATATTTTTCTCTACAAGAACCTCTTCATGAGAATCTTCATAAACTTTTTCATGTTCACTCTCATCTGTAGTTGAACGAGTTTCAAACAAAATCTGTTGATACCCAGGTACTTCTACCTGTTTCATTTGAACATCTACATCTGATTTGATGAGAGATGATTCATCAAATATTACATCTCTGTTAATGGTGATCTTGTGGGCAGTAGGATCCCACAACATGTACCCCTTAATATCATCACCATATCCAACAAAGATAATCTTTTTTTTATTTTGGATCTAATTTAGAACGCTAATGTTTTGGAATTAAAGCATAGGCTTCACAACCAAAAACTTTAATATTAGAATAATTACAAGGGTGGCCTATCCATACCTCTTCAAGAATCTTGCACTCTATTGTTGTTCATGGTGATCGATTCACCAAATAACAAGCTATAAATATTACTTATGCCCACAGTTCCTGCTGCAAGTTGGTGTTACTGAGCATACTCCTTGCTCTCTCTAGAGGAGTCATGTTCATGCGTTTAGCAACTCCGTTTTGTTGAGGAGTATAGGAAGTAGTTTTATGCCTATCAATCCCAAACTCCTTGCAATAGTTATCAAATTCCATTGATGTAAATTCACCACCATTATCAGTTCTTAAACATTTAATGGACCTACCAGTGCTCTTTTCCACTAAATCTCTAAACTGCTTGAAAACAGTAAATACATCAGCCTTTCTTTTCAACATATAGATCCACACCTTCCTAGAGAAATCATCTATAAAAGTAACAAAGTATTATGATCCTCCGTACGAAATAGTAGGGGATGGTCCCCAAACATCAGAATGGATATAATCAAGGATTCCCTCACTAGTGTGTCTTCTGGTTTTAATTCTCTGCCTATTTTGTTTTCCATAAATACAGTGTTTGCATAAATCTAACTTTAAAGACTTTAGACTAGGAAGTAACTTGCAATCAAATAATACCTTCAATCCTCTTTCTCTTATATGGCCCAATCGTTGATGCCACGGTCGATAAGAATCTATGTCATTCTCGGATACACTTGTCGCATGATCTGACTCGATTCTTCCTTCTAACAGAAAAAGGTTTCCAACCTTCTTCACTTTCATAACTAGTAGGATTCCTTTGTAGACCTTCATAACTCCACCTTGAACAATACTTTTATATCCTCCAGTATCTAAGACTCCCAAATAGATTAGGTTATTTCTAAGCTCAGGTACATGTCTCACATCAGTTAGTATCTTAGCATATCCATCAAACATCTTAATTTGAATGCTACCAATTCCCAGAACTTTACATGATATATCATTTCCCATGTAAACAATTCCATCATCTATAGACTAGTAAGTAATAAACCAGTGTCTATGAAGGCACATGTGATTTGAAGCACCAGAATCTAATAACCATTGTTGATCATAACGCGAAACAATACCAATTGTTAAAACTTCATCAGCCATACCTGAACTTGTTGTTAACCTGTTTCAGTTGCATTTGCTTCCTTCGTCTCCTTTGGAGGGTCTTCTTTGGAGGCTTATTTTCGCTTCCAACCATCAGGCTTCTTCATGTGTCAAGATTTTCCACAAAACCAACACTTAAGCTTGCTCTTCTTTCCCTTCGACTTTGACCGAGGGAAATCCCTCTGAACATGTCCTCTTTCTTTAGGTCTTCCTCTGACCACCATCGCCTAAGATGTAGAGGTTTCTAAATTGGATTTCTTCCTTGTTTCCTCAGACAGTAAAGCTCCAACAATAACATCAAACTCAATACTTTCAGTTGAACTGAAACTAATAGAGGTAACAAAGTGATCCCATGACTTGAGCAAAGAACACAATAATGTAATCGCCTTGTCTTCAGATTCAAATTTCACTCCCATGCTAGTCAACTAGAATAAAAGAGTATTAAAAGTATTTAAATGATCAACTATTTTTGTACCTTCCTTCATGCGCAAACTGTACAATTATGTTTTCAGGAAGATCATGTTCGTCAAGGATTTCGTCATATACAAGCTTTCTAGCTTCATCCAAAAACTAGTTGTTGTCTTCTTTGTAACAATGTTGAACAGAACATCATCAACCAAACAAAGACGTATGGCACTTAGTGCTCTCACATCAATCTCTTCCCACTCTTCATCTACAATGGTCACGAGTTTCTTTGATTTTCCCAAAAGTGCCTTCACCGTGCCTTGTTGTACAAGAAAATCGTGCATCTTGACCTTCCAAATCTCAAAATTGTTCTTGCCATTGAATTTCTCAATTTCAAACTTGTCACTTTGAATCTTTGCCATCTCAGATGTTATTGTATTTCTCGGCCTCTGTTGCTTCAAGTATTACCTCCACTTGTTAATCCAATCCTTCACATCCTTGGGAAAAGTAATGTCGATTGTGATCATAATCTCAACAATAAGAGCCCTTTCTCTTATCTTGTTACAGTCTGTATACATATAAACACTTAATAAAACAATGAAATCAAAGTGCTCGAACCTAAGTTCATACCTTGTGAGCAGGGACATCATGAACATTGACCATCCTGTTATAAAAGATTTTCAACAAGGCAGACGTCGGCGTTTTTTAAACACACACAATCAACATTTGGCTACTACACGTTGTAACAAGTGCTGAAATGCTTGAATAATGAAATTCCAGCAAGCCCTTCAATCAGCGCAAACCCGAAACAGTGTTCCCTTCAATCAGTGCATACCCGAATCAACATTCCTTTCAAGAGGAGAGGCCATCGTTGTTTTTGAAATTCGAAATCAGCGTAAGTGCAATAGTGAACAATGCTCCCTTTAAGAGGAGAGACGAGTGCCAAGTGTGAAACCAACGCTCCCCACACACTGAGAGACCCATGCTCCTCCACACATAATTGACGCCTACACAAAAGGGATTTCTAGTGGTTATCAACAACCTCCGACTGGATCTGATACCACTTGTTCTTACATTCAGCCACAAACCTATCCAATTACACAGCAGAGAATAAAACACATCATATCAAATGGAAAAACGTTAAAGAAAACACAGGAATTTACGTGGTTCGCCCAACTTCGGGCTACGTCCACCAAGAAAAGGTATTGATGCTTCTCATTCTTCATTAATGGAGATTTTACAGTTTTATAACACCCAGGTTTATAGTCATAGCTAAAAACATATTACTAACTGAGCAATAAATGCTCTCATATGCATGCTCCAACGGAATTGACACATACACAACTGAATCTGAAGAAGCGTAGTTGAGGTAGATGGTTGTTCCTCGAATCCAGGGGTGCATTTGTCAACCGTTTCAACAAATAATATAAACCATCACGGAGTTTGTATAATAAGAATCATATAGTGACAATGTTTTTTCATTTGTTTTAGCAAAAAATACAAAAAGCATAGGAAAAATAAGAGAGACAAAGATAACACTTACCCTATTTTCTTTAGGGTGACCAGGGGGTCATATCCTTAGGCAAAGAGAATATGATCTTGTCTCTCTTGGAAAATATAAAGACAAACACAACATTTATTGGATTAGCTTGGGTGATTGGATTATCTTGGGTGGTTCGAAGGAATGATTGTTATGCTCTCCACAAAACTAAGTTAGCCTGATAAAATTCAAACATTTCAAGAGACACATATTCCATATATACTCATCACCTTTCTTGAAAAGTATTATTCATGACTATTATAAAACACAAAATGCTTTCATTATTTCCCCTTTTTTTATGAAAGCAATTTGTTCTTTAACATAGTAAACATCATTAACACAACATGACAAAATTAAATGCAATTGCAACTATGTAGAAAATCATTGAACTGATATACCGAACATATTGCAAAAAACATAACTCTAAATAATCAACACTTTCATTGTTCTCCAATGTAAAAATTCATGAAGTAGCATAGATTGCTTTGATTATTTCATTACTTCATTGATTAAAAAAATATGTTCTCTAGTGTACTAAACATCAACACTATATGCCATGTTTAAATGCAAGTACAACCATATAGAAAAGACATCATTCTTTACAATGCAACAAAGAACCAATAGCAATAGAAGCCTTTGAAAGCCCAAAAGTTTTCAATACATGCATTAATGCAATAAAGTTCTATAAAAGACATGAATGCAAGCCCAAATATATACATAACAAGCTACATGTGGCAATGTCCCTGCTAGATACAAAGGTTTAATTGTGACAACAGTTTCAATAGTTGCACTTGCTCCTCTTCATTATGTGTATTGTGTATTTTATCGATTATGTGGTCAAAGTTGGAATCAAGAGTCATGTGAATAGTATTCAACTCATGAACTTCATCAAATTAAGGTAGATCCATCATCCAACGCCGATCCACAATTAGAGGGGAAGTTCCAAAAGTACTATGCAACGTGGAAAGAAGCATGCAAATTTATAATTTGCAATGTGGGGAGCAGTGTGCAAGAACTGCTACGGGGTTTTCTCTTCGATTTATTGAAGATACGGTGCACATCAATGCGAAGAAAACAAAAAGGTCTATTAGTTGTGAATATCCGAGATAGAAATATGATATAATCTGTGGATGCATCATAAAAGGATCTTTGTGTAATTGACCCATATATAACTCAATCAACCAAGGTGTGAAGAATTTCCTTTTAGCTATGTTGGTCTATGAAACGAGCTTTGAAGAGTAACGACCTCCAATGGCCGGTCAACCAAGCCAAAAAGGAATTCATAAATTTCTTCTTCAATCCAAATGATCACACATACTAAAAATAAAATCTAGTGGAGAGGTTCCCTTGAATGACCTTACTCTCTTATTTACCAATGCAAGTATGTTATTTTATTTATAATCCTATTAAAAAATCAATGATGCAATTAACTTTAATTGATTTTTTTTTTTTTGAGGTTTTGAGTTTATCCCTTTTCCCATTATCTACCTTGAAACCAAAATACAAAGGCTAGTAGACCTCAAATAACTTCTTTGTTTATCATATTCTCCTTAGGGTAACCAGGAGGTCATATCCTTCAATCATACAAAAAATATGGAATTACTACTACCGTCTACCTAAACATATCCATAAACAAGACACAACTTAAAAAAAAATTAAATCATACTTATCAAGCAACAACCCATCTAGTTGGTTGAAGAAGAAGCCTAGATTTTCACTGTACTTTTCTCCATGAAAAGGGAAATTAGACATTGTTAAGATGTATCTCCCAAATTTGATTTCACAACCCTAGAAATTATGGACTACAGATTATCAATGCCCTGGTGGATTGATATCTACAAAAGTTTTCTATTGAGGTGCATAGTTTCTTTCGAGCAAGGCCTAACAATTTTCTCTGTGATACTTATCTTATGATTCGAAGGTGGGCGAGTAGAACAATGTTACCAAGCCTTTTTATCAAGAATTTACTCTCAAACTTTGGACATGGTATCTTAATAAATTAATTAAACTTTGGATATAGTATCTCCTTAAATGAATGATTGTTTCCTTGTACTTACATCAAGCATAGGGACAATTGGAAAGAGAATGGCTTTGCAACAAACTAGGCACAACCGAATCTTAAATTAAACAAGGAAAAATGAAGAAATATATTATGGTTGGACATTGTCTAAATCAGAAACATTTTACATTAACCTTAGTTTCAACCATAAAATAAAAGCATTGGGAGAAGCACTTTAATTTAAGTTCCAGTAAATTTTCTAACAACTGGTGTATACGAAATATTTTTATTGAACTATTAAGATGGAAAACTTATAGGAGCTTACAGAGTCAACATGGATCCAATTGGAGAGATCACGAGAGCAGTTGCTCCTTGTCCGCTTAACTGAGGAATGAACAATCCTTCAAGACCTCTTTTGTGTTAGGCTTTGCATATGCCAACTCTCCATAAAAACAACCGAACATTATAAATACTAGAAGAGTAATGAGAAGCTACAATTTTCTGATCTAGAATGTCACATTTTATAACACATTTAAAAGATCTTAAAGTGACAATGCTTCACAAAAATTAAATGCATCCTTCTATGGAAATATTTGAATAGAATTGAGTGGAAAGGATAAAGTACCCCAAATCGATGTATTCAAAAGAGTGTGTTGAGTCCAGTTAGAAGGAAAACAATTCATATAGGTACATTGATGCAGGAGCATCGTTGGAAAGCACACAGAGCAGGACCACTCAACACATGGCAATCTTTCCAAAATCTCAATGCTGGCAGTCTCGACGAATATTCTGAAGCACGTATGAACCCAACGATTAGCACATGCCTAAACTCAGCACTGGAAAAATCTTTGAAGCACGCTTGAACGATTGTGAGCGAAGTGGGAGTTTCCACTCCTGGTCTAGAATGCGACTGGTCTAAGATAGTCGTTAGGTTAGGTTTTGGAGTAGCCAAGTAGTCGGGGGAACCCTAAGAACCCTCTGAGATAAATAAAGGTTATGTACGCCCAAATGAGGCTAGTTGCAAGTTAGTAGGAGATTTTTGAGCTTTTAGCTTTTGTTTTGATATAGTTGTAGCCATTTTCACTTTTGAATATAACAGAGGAAAATTGACTCAATGCATGGTGTGGACATTGTTTTGCAATTCTTTGATATTGTGCTTTCATGAATGAATGAATGAATTTTGTTATGAGTGGATGGAACTATGAATGTTAGGATAAGTTTCAATTGTTTCTCTTTTGTTGAGTGGTGCAAGGTGTGCACACAGAACGCAAGGAGTGCATTGTCGGGATCTGTTTCAGTTCCAAAGCTTAGAAGAGATAACACGAAACTTCCCTTTGCAAGGAGTGCAAAGAGACTGGTGCAAGGCGTGCACAGTCATTCGCAAGAATTCAAACCTTGTGTAAAGATCTGGTGCAAGGAATGCACGGATCCGAGATTCGACTAAGTGTCGAAGGGACTTTGTAAGAAATCGAAGAACCAACAAAAGGAGAACGCCAGGAGGGCGAGAGGAATTTCTCTTCTCTTTGAGAAATCCTTCGGATCTGAGTTATCGAAATCCATGAAATGCAAGTAGTGTGCGGGAAGTCGAAGTCTTCACAAGACCAAGCTCAAGAGGGATAACACTTTTCATAAGTGTTAACGAGATCCAAGAGTCAAACTCTTCGGAGGAACAAAGGTTTGAAACCTTTAAACACTTAGAAAGTCTTCTAAGTTAGAGAAATCAGAAGCTCGGGAGGAGGAGAAACATCGGCCATTAGATCACAGCGTAAGGACCAACAATCGTCTAATTGAATACAAGGTACGTGAGCTTTAACTCTTCATATACATAGGGGAGAGAACCCACCAAGATTCGAGACTTGAAACTTCTGAAGACCGGAGTTCCGGATTTCCCAAGTGAAATCTCTATCGTCCGATCATCTGAATCAGGCTGAGACGTCAGATCGTTCGAGGTGAACGCCCGACGTTGGATCGCCAAGGAGAATCTGAGCTGTCGGATATCGCGAGCTCATGAGAAATCAAGTTTGAGCTCTGAGATTCCTGAAGCACGGAATGTCGAAGAGCCGAGAGTCGTCGATCTATCGGAGGACACTTGTCAACAGATTGCAGGCTCCGAGAATTTTGTCGTGGGACTTTCAGTTTTAGAACTGGGGTCCCCGAACCCTGAAGGCCTGAAGACTCGAAGACCCAAAGTGAATCTGAGTCATCGGATCTGGAGGAGACATGGAGAACATCTGTGAGCTCCGGGTAAAGTCTCGAAGCGATCTCTAGTTGTCATATTCAGGGGAGACGTGGCGTGAAGCCGTGTACTCTGGCTATAGACCCGAAGTAATTTTCAGTCGTTGATCCAAGGGGGACACGCGTCAGTCGATCACAACCTTCAGATAAAAAGCGTTAGGGAAAGGGTGAAGTTTGAGATTCGAAATCCCTGAAGTCCGAAACCCGGAGTAGATCTCGACCGTTGATCGAGGGGAGGGTTTCAGGACCGTTGATTTGGGTTGAAAGGTCAAACACCCAAGGTAGAATATGGACCGTTGATTGTGAGGACAAGCATCTTCATATCACCCGCTCCAAAAGATTGAAGTACGGAAGAAGTCGAGGTTTGATATTTCAAAACCCTGAAGTCCGGAGAATCGTAGAGATCACAGTCATTGATTCAAGGGGACAGGTTTTAGCAGATCTTCCGCTCTGGAATATTTCCCTGCAAAGGAAAACAAGATTCGAAACTTGAGAATTCTGGAGCTCGAAATTCCGAATCGACCACAGTCGTCGATTTGGGAGGAGAAATTCTGAACCGTTGATTCCAAGGTATAGATCACGATCGTCCGTTTGAAAGCACCGTCAAGATCATGAGATCGACGGTCATCTCGCATTGCAGGAACATGAGTTGCGCGGACTTTAAAAAGTCGAGGGCGGGCCGCAATCTATACCGTGGTTTTGCCAGGAAGACACGTGGAGGCTCGAGGAGAATTGTGGACCCAAAAGTAGTTTGAATTCAAACTGCTTGTGGCTGCACCCGAAATCGCGTGGTCATCGCCAAGGTCACATCAGAGGAGGGGCCGAGAGGAAAGGCGCCAACACTCGATAACTCTGAGATTTTCGCAGAGTGGGAAAGGGGAGGTCGTGGGTGCCGAGAAGCCTGCACAAGGAGTCGAGAGGACATGTGGTTAACACAGAACGAGACCAGTGGGGTCTCAGAGAGTCAACCAACTCTAGAATCGAAGATCCTGACCGGGAGGTCACGCAGCCATTAGGAGAGAAGGGGGTCTGCACCATACATGGAACAATTTCGAAAGTTATTTCTAAGTGTAATTGTAATAGTTATTTCTAAGTGTGATTATGAAAGGGTTTATTGATAAGTCATGTCTTTTAGGTCTTTTAGAGTATAAATAAAGATTATGTTGAGTCATTTTGTATATTCATCGAACATAAGTACAAGAGAGTAATGTGCACTTATCTAGGAGATTATTCTTGGTTTGGGTCTCTTTGGTCTTGATTTCGTGAAAGAGCATTGTATGACATTGTACATGTTGGAAGAATCTATAATGAGGAAAGTTTGCAGGGTTTTCTCCCCCTTAAGGATTTCCATGAAGATATATGTTGTTGTTCTGTGGATATCTATCTTTATGTTGTGATCATTTTGCATATTAACTAATAATAAAAGAATTTACAATATCATCTATCTTAAAAAATTCAACATGGTATCAGAACGGTAGAGCCCATGAAAATGAAAGAAATAGCTTGAGTATGTGTGAATATTTCTATTTCATAATCAAAAGTGTGATTGTGAGTGGAATAGTCTCGTAAGAGTCTTGTTGGTATCACCGAATGACATAGTTCCTTGACGTTGAAAGTAAAATTGTTGTAGAAGTTGCTATAGACATGAGGATACGAAGGATCTTGTGTGAAAAGAGGTCGCCCTCTTGAAAGGTGTGAAGAACCATGGAAATAACTTTGAGGATATAAGAAAAGGAATAGATCTGAGCTAGTGGTTGTTTTTTTTTTAAATTGATACTTCAAGGGCGATCTGCTATGTAATTTTCGTAAGAAAGTGAATACGAGCCAAGAAGGATTATTGGGTGCCATGAGTTGAAGTCGTTGCATTGTCTAAAGTCGTCAATCGGTGAATGAGCTACTGTTATGCAAGAGGGGAGCATCCGGTGTGTGGGCAATAATGTATTTGATCCATAGACCGCAACCTCAGATTGATGCAATCATGTTGTAGAAAAGAGCCATCGTTATGATATGTGTGCAGGAAAGCCATCGAAACTATGTATGGCAGTCTCGAATTTGTGGTAGAGGCACCGAATTGGTTGGAAGAAACTGTGTATGAGGTTGTCGTTCAGGTTGAATGACATTGTCATGTGTTGAGACGAAGTAATTGGAACCATCGGTGTGAAGATAGTACCTGTCAGTCAGAAAAGAAAAAGGTAGCAGTGAAAGCTTGTGATTTCCAAATTTGAGGAGACTTATGGACGGAAGGATGCATGAGGCTTATTGGGCATGCATGAGCCTGCAAATGAGCTGGAAATCGACAAGTATGTGGAAATTAAAAGCTGAGAAGAGAGAAACCACCATTATAGTGGGAGCCACCACCGTGTGAGTGAATTCCCAGCTCAAAATAAGTTGTTTTGATGCCGTAGTTGTAGCAGATTTGTAAGGCAACCAACGGAGCCGTGAGAAAATGAAATTTTTGTTAGAGGAAGAGCCTGTGTGGAGACAGGTCGAGTAGTTTCTCAAGAGTGTTGTCAACTACTATGTGGAAGAGTTGAGAAATGAGACCTTTTGTCGTGGTGAAATGACGATCCATTCGACAGATGGATCTTTTAGAAACACATGTGCTGCGTATTCGATTTGTGACGGGGACAATGATTTTAGGGCCATTTCCATGCCTGCAAGATATTGCTTCATTTGCCATATTTTTTGCTTAAAACTCTCAATGAAGATGTGAACCCTAAGCGGGTCTTCGTAATGAGAAGAGGGAGGTGATCTCTTGCTTAGGATTCAGTCAAAATGGCCGCAGTTGAGCAACTATGGGGACAAAGATGTCGAGTTTCCCATCACGCCCGAGAGCGCTTATTATTAAGAATTTTGCTGTTAGAGATCGGGTGAACGTGGGCTGTATGGTTGGTGTATCCATCTGTCATTGTGTGTATGATGATTAGTGAACCGCCAACAAATATAATGAAACCACATGTTCAAGTAATAAGAGTTGTCATTGTTGTGGTCATTTATTACCAATTTGAAACTAGGCAGTCTCATTTGGAAATGCAGTTTTTAACTTGTGTACGTTGTGTGTATGTGGAGGACAAGATTATTTACTTCCATATGCATGAAGATCAAGATGTGCCTTGATGTTGAATGAGATATGGAAAGATCAACATGTGCAAACAAAGGAATAAAAAGGTCGTAGTGGGTTGGAAGTCCCCATACTATTAAATCAAAATATGTTGGTTAACATACATATCCTCCAAACAAAGGAATAAAAAGGTCGTAGTGGGTTGGAAGTCCCCATACTATTAAATCAAAATATGTTGGTTAACATACATATCCTCCATTAGAAGCTTGTGAAGCATGGGGATCGATTGCTAATGATGCTCATAGCACTCTGGTGTAATGTAATGATATCATTACTTACAAGTTGAAGAGTTTTTTCATTGATGAAGATTGATTGTTTCCTGAGCATGGAAGCTTGGGAAAGGTGTCATTACTCATTGCTTTCGAGGAAGTTTTTATTCTAATCATGTGTCATTGTGAAAGCCATCACTAGTTCTTGCATGGAGTTTTGACTTGCAACGGTTTCTTAGTGTGGGGACAGGGTTAAATCATTGATCATGGTCATCATAAAGAGAAGGTGCTTGCACAAAGACCTTGTGGACAGTAGTTGTTGTTGCTTGAGATAAAGAATGGATCTGCTCCTTGTGTGGATCTATTTGAACCCATTGGTGAGTGGAAAACACTTGAAGGTGTATTAAATACTCTACATGGTGAGTGGATAAATCATTTCATCTTATGTGAGTTGATCTACATGAGTTTGGACTATTGGGACATGGTAGATGAGAGGGATTTGAACTGACCACATGAAAAGAAGGCACGTGAAGTGTTTGACAAGATGCAACAAAGAAACTTGGCCTCATGGAATTCAATGATATCAGGATACACCATGCATGGGTATGCTAATGAGGCCTTCAAACTCTTTGAAGAAATGAGACATTATGGAATTAGGGTAGATTACCTTAGTTAGTGTTTTATCTACATGCAACCAAGAGGGCCTAGTGAACAAAGGTCATGAGTACTTTCACTCTATGAGTCAAGATTATGGTATCATTCCAGGAGTGGAACATTATGCCTGCATGGTGGACCTTCTTGGTCATGGTGTATGCATGGATGAGGCAGAGAACTTAATCAAAGAAATTCCACTTGAATGTGGCTCAATGGTGTGGAAGACCTTGCTTGTGGATTTTAGAGTCCATGTAAATATGGAGATGGGAAAACGTGTAGAAGAAAATATTCTGGAAATGGAACCAGAAGACCCTACAACATATGGGATTCTATCAACCACCCACATTGTTGTTGGCAAGTGGGAATATGTTGCAAAGGTGAAAGAATTGATGAAAGACATGGGCATGAAAATGGATATCTGGAAAAGTTGGATTGAAATCAAGAGCAGGTTGCACATATTTGTGGCAAGAGGGTTATTGTAAGAAGAGGGAGTTGGCCTCTAAGTTTGAAATGAAGGACCTTGGTATGATGCACTACTTCTTGGGACTAAAGGTGTGGCAGAAAACTAATGAGATCTTTCTGAATCAAGGGAAGTATGTAGTGGAAATTCTGAAGAGGTTCGGGATGTTGGATTGCATGGCAATGGCTATACCTATGATATCAAATATGAAGTTGTTGCAGGATACGACTTCAGAGACTATGAAAGTTACATTATATAGGAAGATGGTGGGTTTGTTGATGTGTTTGATGAATACACAACCATATATATGTTTTTTTGTGAACACCCTGAGTGAGTACATGGTTGACCCCATACATGTTCACTTGATTGCAATAAAACATGTGATGAGGTACGTTAAAGGTACAATGGATTATGGACTCGAGTATGTTGCAAACAATAAGATCAGTCTACTTGGATATTTGGATTCAGATTGGGTCGGTAGTGTTGCAAACCGGAAAAGTACAATAGGATGTTTCTTCACTTCGGGATCCGGTATGATTTCATGGATCAATAAGAAAAAGTCATGTGTAACACTCAGTATGGTTGAGGCAAAGTATGTGGCAACATGTGGCTGCAAGTCACGAAGTAGTATGGCTTCAGAAATTGTTGACTGGATTATTCAATAGTGCGATGGAAGTGACCTGTATCTTGTGTGAAAACCAAAGTTGTATAAAGTTATCAGAGAACCCCATGTTTTATGATAAGTTGAAGCATATCAAAATTAGGTATCACTGTATCAAGGATATAGTGAAGAAGGGAGAAGTGAGGCTCCAGTTTCATGACTATAGAGGATCTCGTTGTGGACATGTTTACCAAGTCGTTGCCGAGGACAAAGTTTGAGTACTTCAAGGACAAGCTTGGCATGGTCCCTCTTTGGAGGGAGTGTTCTCATCCAGCATGAAAAATGGTTGGCACTGAGACAGGTGGAACTCATCCAACATGAAAAAGGGTTGGCACTGAGACAGGTGGATCTCATCCAACATGAAACAGGGTTGGAACTGAGACCAAGGGTGCACGTGATAAGGTATTGATGCATTGCAGGGTAGTGGATTTCCTTGGGACATGTTGTAGCTATTGAGAGCTACCCACAGACCTTGGATGCATGGGGTGAAGTCATGTTGCACTATGGATATCCTGTGATGTATAGATTCGTGTGTCTGACAGTTAATGGTCACGAGCTCGTGTGGATGGTGATAGTGTTAGATTCTGTGTTGGATATAATACCTTCCTCATTAAGAGGGAGTGTTGATATTTTAGGTAATTTTGAAAGTTATTCCTAAGTGTAATTGTACTAGTTATTTCTAAGTGTAATTGTGAAAGGGTTTATTGATAAGTCGTGTCTTTTAGGTCTTTTAGAGTATAAATAAAGATTATGTCGAGTCATTTTGTATATTCATCGAACATAAGTACAAGAGAGTAGTGTGCACTTGTCTAGGAGGCTATTCTTGGTTTGTGTTTGGGTCTCTTTGATTTTGATTTTATGAAAGAGCATTATATGACATTGTACATGTTGGAGGAATCTATACTGAGGAAAGTTTGCAGGGTTTTCTCCCCTTTGAGGGTTTCCCTGAGGATATTTCTTGTTCTTTTGTGGATATCTAACCCTTTTTTGTGATCATTTTGCATATTAAATAATAATAAAAGAATTTACAATATCATCTCTCTTAAAAAAAAATCAACAGTTTAAACATGGAAAATGGATAACTATCCTCGACCATGCCCAAACCCTGCAAACGTGCTACAAACAGAGTTCAAAAAACAATTAAATGTGGGTATACTACCTAGAATTTTCTCAGAAAAAATCTCTAGATAATGCCAGAGCCTTCGAATTTGCAGCCTTTTGGATGAATTTGGGATACAAGCAAACCTACAAACCAAAATCCCATCAAAATGAAATCTATGGTATTTCAAACTTAAGCTCTAAAGTCATGTTTATAATTTGTCAAAATTTTGAACTCATTCATACTTGTAAATCTAACCTTCAAATAATTTGCACACACTCAAATATCGCCATGGGAGAGTGGGTGTTAGGCCAGTGTCTCAACTCTGTTGTGTATATTGCATGGGTTCCTGACCATTTCCGATGGTAATAACTTGATAGCCATGCCATGAGAGAGTAGCAATGTTAGTATGGTGCCTCCAGATTATTGCTTATCAGCGCACTGCTCTGCTAGGTACAAAATTAGACATATAGATAACCTACCATTTTTCCAAATGCTAGCGTAGTAACTCCCGTCCCTCTAAAACCCAACTCTACATTGCCTTCTCAGCTGGATTAGGGCTAGTCTATCTCAAGCATTATTGGGATTCCTTGCTTCCGGATGTTGATCCTACATCTGTTGCAAGCCTCCCGTATTCCTACTTTGAATATGGGTCCTACATCATTGCATTGTCCGACTCTGCGTTCGTTATACAAACTGTCAGAATTGAAAAGTTCCTCTGCGCATATCCATACAAGATAGCAACAAGATTAGAAGGAAAGAAACCACCTTCCAGAAACAACAACAATCAGTTCCATATCCATTAAAATCTCTTATGTTGGTAACAAGGCTCAATATCGCAAAACCGGCGGGGGGTAGGGATGCTCATATTGGCCCGTTGTGACAAGGCTGGAAGGGTAGACGACCCCTGGGATAGAGGTTCACTTCGGTGGACCTCTGGACATCTCGACCCCTGCTAAGTCACAAGTTATTGGTATATCTGGCTTGCGGGCTGTTGGATATACTCTTGGAAGATTGTTGTTCCCATGGTTAAAAAAAACAAGGCTCAATATCGATATGCTTGTAAATAAACAACACGGCTTACGAGGCTTAGCTTTCCAAATCTACATCATTGCAACATAATCTTAATATAATAATAGTAATATAGTTCACTATAGTTATAATCACATACTTGATTGGTGTGGCTTATAGCGTTGGAGATGTAAGTGCAACTACTTTGTACTACATATCTCTCTAGTGGTTTTCTAAGCATGATTTGATTTGCAAATCCACTACTCTTCCTTATTTCATTTTCTACGAATAAATTATATCACGTGTCTTTTGTGGCAACTCTGTCATTTATTCCAAATGTAAAGGCCCCTTGTTTCACTTCCAAGTACTACATCCCAGAGTTATATTGAGTTATAAAGTTTGCTTTTCTCTTTTTCACATTCAATTGAACAACTTAAGCATTCATGGCTAAATTATGGTTGAATTATGTTCCTATTCGTATATAGTTTTCATTAAAAATTTCAACACTTGTGAGCAACTACTCCCCAATGTTTACGTTTCCAAAGGCTAATGGTAAGTGGTAACTCTCTCTATGTATCTAGAAAGGGGTTTTCTCTAAATTATGTAAGAATAAAAAATAAAAAAAGGTTAGATAATTTAGCCCAATTTATCTTGAGAAACTAATGTCCTGAATTTGACTTTATTATTCTGCAACCATTTATATGAATTTTAGAAAGCAGAATGTTATTCCAAAACAAGAAGTTCCAATATTGTAAATGGGGTAGGAGAACTATAATTCCCTTCTCAATTGACATCCACTCTCATATATTTTCTTAGTTCATCCACGAACAAAACCTATTTCCATGTTCTAATTGCTTCTTTTTAACATAGACACGTGATTCGAGAAGAAAATCATAAACACCCATGATAGATCAATGAAATAAGACTATAATGATGAGCAAAGAATTCAATAAAAAAATATATTATAATTCAAATTTCTTTTTATAAAAGCCCATCATAGATCAATGGCATAAGAATAAAAGCATTAGATCAATGGCATAAGAATAAAAACATGATGATAGAACAAAGAATTCAATAAAAAATATATATAAAGAATATATTAATAGTAACAAGATTCAAAGTATTAATTATGTCATGAGCAATAAAATTTCATAAAGATTGCATCCCACAAGGTTATGCAAATCCATACCCTAAAACAATCAAGCATGTACTGGATTGTAAATCCATACCCCAAAACAATTTAGCATTTATTGAATTCAATAAACAATATATTATAATTAAAAAAAAAATCATAAAGACCCATCATAGATCAATGGCATAAGAATAAAAACATGATTATGAGAAAAGAATTCAATAAAGAATATATTAATAATAACAGAAGATTCAAAGTATTAATTATGTCGGAGCAATAAAATTTCATAGAGATTGCATCCCACAAAGTTATGCAAATCCATACCCTAAAACAATCAAGCATATACTGGATTGTAAATCTAAGAGATGCATGGTTTATTTCTTGGGTTCTATTAAAAGCAAACATTGACTCAAGACTATTTACAGAGTTAGATCCAGAAGTACTTGTTTTTTCAGCATTTCTAACTTCTCTAAAGGATACTGACCTAGAATCCATAGTGGTATTAGAATCTTACTATTTCTGCACAGAAAAGTAGGGCGTTTAGTCTTATGTCTTCTCAAAAGAAGATTAGACAGGCTCTTGGCCAACTGCTCAGGCATAAACTAGTAATCTTAAAATATAGGACTGGATTCTAAACAAAACTTTATACACAGGAAAACACAGAGTGAATAGCTATATCAGATCTAACAGAGTCTGATATCATACCCGGGTTGAAAAGAAGGTCATGGCTCTGATTCCATTTGTAAAACTGCTCCACACGAACAGCTTTGTCAGAGGCCTCCTCTGTCAGAGTATGAAGCTTGACTTGTTTGCGCTCTGTCTCATGCACTATCTCCTCTCGCCATCTGGTCTTCTAGTCTCTGCTACTCCTGACAGGACCAATATCGTCGGGTTAACCGCTTTACTCTGTCCGAACTATGAACCCCACCACCCGAAGTCCATAAGGATTTTGTAGTTTTATGTGAACCCTATAACCGGCTTTCCGTGGACCCTTTATACCTACAACTGCCCTTTAGCGGCCACCTGCCTTAGCGGAACTTACTACCAGTGCTCGGCCGTCCCTTTATACCGACTACCAGTGAACCTTATTATCTGGATGAGAGAACTATATCAGACAGTACCAAGGAACATCGATTGCAGATATAGGAAAACAAGCGAGATCACAATGAGTGCATAATATGAGACAAACAAAAAAAACTTTAGAGCTTTAAACACATTTGTGGAAGACTTTGATATTATATTAATCAGAGAAAAACACTCGGGTATTACAATATGTGCCAGATGCACAGACTTAGAGAAGATTGCTCTTTGCTCAACTTACAGACTCTGCACACAGAAAGACACGAAGCTTTAGACAGAAGGGAAGCTTAAAGAATGACTCAATACTCTAGAGTCGCAATTGGTAATGCCCGTTAATGAGCTCTCACCCTTCCTTTATACAAATTCGGGAAGTAAGAGTCATCGTGAAGCCAAGACCCGAATAGACAAGTGGCCTTCATTGTCTGCCAAAAAATCTTTACTTTAGAGATTTGGCGGTGGAGATCGTGCAAGATCCTCCGACCAAATCATGACTTTATTTCATATCTACCGAAAGCAAATTGAAACAGTAGATCTGACGGGGTAGTCGTGCAAGATTCCCCGACCAGAAGACAATCATATATGACATAAAGTAAAATATCACATGATAGACAGTAGAGCATCTTAGAAATGTGGGTCAAACCTCACCAAAAGTCAGAGAAGTGCTCCGAGTTTCCAAGATTCTCTTTATTTGACATGACTACACTACATATCTTGAAATGACTGTACTATATACAAAGTGGAGTTTAATGACGGCAACCCACGGAACCCGAATGGCACCACTGTCGTCCATTTAGACAAAGAGTTTACACAGTGGAGTTTGGTGTGTAAACCCACGGAAACCAATAAGTCTTAGTCATTTTCAATAAAGCTGGAAAACCTTTCAGGATAATGCAAGGTATCCCATAGTTTTGTGTATATTTTTCGGGCAATAAAAGGTAATCCATTAATCATTTGTACAATAGTTTTTTATTTGATCGCCCATTGGAAATGATTAAGGAGGAAAAGACGTAAGATTTCTCCTTCATTTGGCCCTTGAAGAAAAAGATCTCGAACAACAGAGAGGGATGTAAATGATCTTAAAATGTGTGGATCAATTGCCCCTTTGTTTAGGCCAAAATCTTTCCACCAGTCTGCAATCCAGATTGGAGGTCTTCTTGCAGTTGCAGAATTAACACTTCCAAATTTAACCAGGATTATGAAATCTTCTTGTTGAGCAAACTCCCACCACATCTTTCTGTAATCATGATAATTTACACTTGTTTCTGGAAAAATAATTTCAGGATTTCTTTCAGGCCACTGAGATAATAACCGAGGTCTATTCAAGCAAAAGTATTGCTGGTTATTACCTCGATTGTCTCTTATATTCCAAATCAGTTCGAGATCATGAAAGAGATTAGTTAAAGCATATTGTGCTTGAATTGCTCTTTCATTTATGTGAGTAATCATGGGAGCCAAAACATTTGATGTCCTTCTTCCTCTTACTTCAGGTACTAGATTTGAATATGAAACTAGAGTCATTTGAGAAAGGATTTTTGTACTTCTTAATTCCCAACGAGGTACCCATCCTTCTGAATAAGATTCCCAATTCAGGGAATCAGAAATATCCACTATCCTTTCAACACCATTTCTTAGCTGTACAAAGATCAGTAGACAAAGATTTTGTAGATGCTCTCTGCTTAAGAAATCTGGGATGGAATTATTTGCTCCCTTGATATGTTCTATAGAGAAATCGAAATTACCAAAAAGATCTTTCCATCTAGCAAATTTAGAATCTCCAGGATTCTTCAGATATTTATTAAGGACTTTGTTCATTGTTGCGGCATCAGTCCTTAAAAGAAATTTCTTATAAATCAAATAAATTTCAAATTTGTGTATGGCATTTAGAGCAGCTTTAATTTCTTTTTCTAAAGCAGAATAATTCTTTTCTGCTACCTTCCATAAACCTGAGGCAAATTGGATAACCTCTTCTTTTCCCTTGTCTCTGACTTGTTTTAACACTGCTCCCCAGCCAATATTGCTTGCATCAGTTTCTACTATCTTCGGAAGATTATCATCAGAGATATGTAGAATTGGAAGATTCTTGGTCTTTGCTTTGATATTCCTCACAGCTTGAGTATGAGCCTCTGTCCAGGGACTTGGCTCTTTCTTTAGCCTGTCATTGAGAAGTTTTTTGTCTTGTGCACATTCTTTGTAAAAATGACTTATATAATTTAAACTTCCCAAGAACCTTTGGAGCTGTGTTTTATCAAGGATCTTATCTGGATATTTATCTGCAAATTCAACATCATGAGTTTGCAGAGTGATTTTCCCATTATCAATAGTATGACCAAGAAACTTTATTTGAGTCTGGAAAATCTCAATCTTTTTCTTTGAGAGGACTAAACCAGCTTGCATAATTACTTGCAGAAGCTTTTTCAGATGCTTAAAATGTTGATCTATGGATGAGGAAAAGACAAGAATATCATCAATGTAAACAATAAGCCAATCAAAGTATGGCTCAAGAGTACCATCCATAACCCTTTGGAATTTTGCAGGAGCATTCTTTAATCCGAATGGAATTACATTCCATTCATAATGTCCAGCGGGAACATTAAAAGCAGTTTTGAATTTATCTTTTTCATTAATAGCCACCTGCCAAAATCCTGATTTTAGATCAAATTTTGAAAAAATCTTTGCACCTGCAATTCTGGTGACTAGACTGCTTTTATTTGGAATAGGGTATGTATCATCATCTAGGACTTTGTTTAAGGGTTTGTAATTTACTACTAGTCTAGGGATTCCCCTGATTTGTTCTGAATGCATATTTACATAGAATCCATAACAGTTCCAAGGACTAGTAGATTTTCTAATTAGCTCCTTTTTTAGTAAACCCTCAATTTCTTCTGCACATAGCCTCTGATATTCAGCATTCATTGGCATGGCTCTGCTTTTGCAAGGCTTCCCTTGGTAGTCTTCTCGATATGGAAGTGAGACTTCATGCTTCTTTTGTTTCCAAAAAGCAGTAGGATTATCTGAGCATACTAAATTAATAAATTCCTGCTTTAGTAAGAGAATCTTTTCTTGAATATCTTCCCTTTTTAATTGATCTCTGATTCTAATCTCTATCTGGAGTTGTTTCAATTCCTTTATTTTTTCATTCTTTCTAAGACTTAATTGGACAGCATATGAGATCCTTGGGGTGGATACAAAGGGAAGTTTGACTGTGATTCTACCATGTGGAGAAGGGACTGTGATAAAGTATCCTGGATTTTCTGGAGTCACCATGGTTGAACCATGAGGTGATACTGCTGTGAGGAAAGGGGTACCGAGGATACAGGCAACAGGAATATCTGCTAAGAGGAACTTCAACTTTAAGCAAAATTCTTGGAAACAAAGAGTTGCTTCTGGAACTTGAAATGAAATATCGTTTGGAATGTTTCCTAGTCCTACAACCATAGCTTGAGTCTTTTCCCATAAAGACACAGGGATAACATGCTTATTGAGCATGTTCAAATCTGATCCAGTATCTATTAGTGTCTTCAATCTGAAATGTAAATCTTGAATTTTTAGTTCAATCAAGACATGATATTTTT
>ML779789.1:1287687-1303678 GCA_009831015.1 Picea engelmannii
CTTTAGGAATGAAGTATCAAAGAGAAATATTACAATGAATACAATCCAATAACATTTACAAGTAACAACAAAAAAGAGCCACTTTTCATAAATTCTACTGCTTAATCTAACAAGTTGTGATGAACGTTCTCATAATAGGGCAATATGTCAGATATGGTCATGAATCGAACAAGAGAAAATATTAATTGAGAAACTATAGAAAAGATTAATTGAGAAACTAGGAGACATAAAAAAATTATCACTATGCTATCACAACAAATTTATTGCAAAAATAATGAAATCTGCAAATGACCAATACAGTTATAAATACTAGACATTTTTCAAAGTATGAAAATACAAGGTGGGACATATCCCCAACCTTCCAACAATAGCGGGCAATGCCACTACTCGGAGCCTTCACTTAGTACCAATACCAAACTGTAACATCCTCAACCAACACAAAGAGACCGAGTAATGCTACCACTATGGAACACACACACACACACACACACACACACACACACACACACACATATATAACATGCATTTTAATCGAAATTAAACACATAACACGAAGTTATTGTTACCATTCATATTCAAACAAGATTAACAGTAAATCCACATGCAACAGAACACATGATAACATTCAACCATCAATAGCACAAACATGTATAACGTGTAAATTAAGCAAAGACTGATACTTATCTTTTAGCTGGAGTAAATCCACCAACTATGTGTAGACCTTCCACGAACCTCCCAGCCATAGACCACGTTACTCATCACACTCAATAGTGGGTCACCCCCGAGCTGGGACAAAGCTCCACCCAGGGCAAGGGAAGCCTAGAATAGGCTGAGGTTACAGGAAACTACACAATGCAAGTGGAACGATTCTCTCCAAGAGCCTTCTTACGCCCACTACTCACGGACTCTCATTCCCCACATGCTTGTTCCACCCGGGAGTATACACCTTCACTATCACACAGTCCATCGGCTGCTTCACCTCCCTCTCAAGGTCTCAGAAACAGGTCGAATCAGGAATTCTTAGAGCTCTGTAGTTGGTGTTGGACTCTTTCTGTGAGAAAACCACTTCCCAACAAACTCTCTCACCTGGAGAGAGTTTCCCACAGCCCTGACAACCTGCCTCTTCAACCGCAACCACCTCCCTCACCTAGAGAGAGTGTTGCACATAGGCCTGACAACCTGCTTCTTCAACTCCATTCCCACACAAGGAGGAAAACAGCAAGGAACAGACAACGGTAGCAAGCCATACTCGATCTAGGAACTGCATGGCCACAACAACCCACAATCATGACACACACGACACAGATAATACACAGGATACTCGGGCTTCACAGAAGATGCAGATTAGTCCACGGGTTCTCACTAAGTTTCAGGATGCATGACCAGAGAACAAAACATAGAGGTCGATGATGGAGGTCTCAAGTTCAGGCGGAGGATGGGAGAATGGTCGAACGAACAACCTTCCCGTGAGGGTTTCCTTCCCTGTGCGCAGGTAAGAAAATGCATATGCAGAGGAAAAATAGGTTCTACCATTCTGTAATCCTCCACCTGAGTTCGCGGGGATTCCCTAGCCTATCACAACATATGTATTGCAAAAAATAATGAAATCTGCAAATGACCAATACAACTATAAATACTAGACATTTTTCAAAGTATGAAAATACAAAGTGGGACATATAAATCAAAATAAAACTGAGTGAAAGGGAAGTTTTATATAGTTTTGTTAAGCTGTTTATATGGAATAAAACAAACAGAAAACTCTAAATACATAACAATTGAAGCTTGCAACATGGAAAACTCTAAATACATAACAATTGAAGTTTGCAACTTGCAGCATGGCACGACAAAACAAGCCATAAAAAAATGGTATTATACCACCATTTTTCAAAATGGTATTATACAAATCCAAGGTTATTTGAAAATTAAATAAACAAGAATAGAAGACAAGTAAACCTAAGTGGCTTTATCTTTAAATTTCCTTTTTTTTTCAGGCTTCTTCCAAACCAGGGAAATACTTTTCTTGCCAACAACATCATAGGCCTTGAAAATGTATAAAAGATCTCTGATTGGTTAACATGTCTAGTGTAGCGATATCATGACAACATAGGCCTTGAAAATGTATAGAATATCTGTGATTGGTTAACCTGTCTAGTGTAGCAATAGCATGAATGGAGTAATACCCCATAAAAAACAGAGGACACAACTCCTAAAATGGCAACTAAATATGGAAAAGGAAAAATGGTATTATACAAGATCCAACCATTTACATCATTTTTACTACACCAATGAGAGGGTAGACAAATCATTTTTTAAATAAATAAGAAAAATAATTTTATTTCGTACTGAATATAAAAGACAAATCATTTTTTAAATAAATAAGAAAAATAATTTTATTTCATACTTACATATAAAAAAAGTTAAGTGAGATGTTTGCACGGTGAGATTAATAGTATGGAATGATATGTCATGTAAGTAGATAAATTGGTTTATGTGGAGTTTAGTTACATATTCAAATTTCATGAAAAGGGATTAAAGATGGGAGCCATTTACATAGATTTTACTGCACCATTCTCATAGGATGGAGGCACATGCATAGATAAATGAACAAAAAGATGAATAAGCAAAAGACATCCTTTCTTCTTAATAAAGTTGAAGATTGATCGACATTATCATTAAACAATAGGATTAAGGAAGGCACATGTATAGTTGAATAAACAAAAATATTAATAAAAAAATAGGTTTTTTTCTTAATAAGGTTGAAGGTTGACATTAGCACTAAACAAAATAAGTAAAGAGGAAAAATGTCTAAACTTGAGAATTATTGGTATCAAAGAAGAAAAAGAGGACATTCTAGAGTGAGACATAGAAAAACTTATTCCAAAAGTTGGCAGGGAAGGAGACACATCCTGCTATGTAATTGTGAGGTTTTGTGATACAACCACATGAACCAAAGTACTAAACCGTAAACATCATTTCAAAGGCAAGAGATAATTTTAATGATGGAAATTTATCTCGGAATGTAGAAACCTTGGTGAATCTTACTAGTGCTTAATATGCAAAGTATAAAATGTTTGGCTAGATTTTTGTAAAAATATTCAAATTTCTAAGGATTTTATATTATTTGAGCTATTTTTAAGCTAAAATAATTTTATTTTATAGAATTTGGGCCAATCAATTTTAGAAAAAATGGAAATTGACTAATCTTTGTCATTTTGGAAAAATCATGAAAAATTAGCCCACACACAACATATAACCCCTAAAGTTTTTCTTGCTCAAAAATGAAAATATTTGAATAAAAAAAAACTTAACTAAAAAACAATTTATTAAAATAAATGAGGAATAAGAAAAGATAAACATAACGAAAGAAGATAGAAAAATGCATTCTTGAGATATAATAAACCATTAATAATTAACAAAAGGAAAATTGATAAACTAACAAGGAGAAGCATAGGAAATAGAGACCTTGAAGATTTGTTTCTAGAACAACAACTTTTTATTCACATATAAGGTAAATGTTTCATTATATCTTTTCAACAATGTTGATGTGTTCATTCTTTCGGAAACTTGGGAGATACTAGAAGAACCCAAAGGTGATACTAGAAGAAGGCCATTTAGGATGTGATAAGTAAGTCTTATAAAAAGAAAATCATAGTGATCCAATTTTATAGTAATAGACAATTTCGAAAATATTGAAAGGGAATATGAATCCCATGTAGATGGAATAACTTAATATGAAGGACATAAGATGGAAGTGTTATTTCATTTATACATAAGATGCCACAATAAAGGTAAGCAATTACTATCTTTATGTAGTTGTTTTGAGCTTTTGATTAGTGATGATAGATTGCATTTCATTTGGACATGATTATATACTTTTCAATCAACCAGGAACAAGTGTAAAGAGAGAGTAGTTTATTAGATGGATAACTTAAAGATTAGGATTAAGTATCCAAAATTCTCTTATATGTCGATTTTCTTTTATCTTAATGGAGTGGCTAAAGATGAAAAAAAAATATAGCAATTGAAAATCTTATAAGAAGACTAAAATACCAAAACATAATTGTTTTTTCTGAATGGGTAGAAATATAATTCGAGAATATCACAATGTTTGGATTTTGTGGTTGGTTTTCCAACAACCAAGAAGAGACATGACTATTTGTTTGTGGTGGTTGAGAAGTTTAGCAAGAATTGCATTCTTATTCCTTGTAAAAATACCATCAAAGGAAAAGAATCAACAAAAGATGTTCTTTGAATAGGTTCAGTGCACTTTGGGATACCAAGGAGCATCATCTCGGATAGGGATACCAAATTTCCCAATCCCTTTTGGACTAAACAATTGGGATAAGATGGACATGAAGTTGAAGATGGGCAGACAAAAGTAGTCAACAGGACATTGGTACATCGTTTGAGGGGTTACAATCAAAAGAATCCAAAGACATGGGATGAAAATCTGGTCTACATTCAACCCTCTTATAATAGAGCAGTCCATACTTCTACTAGTAAGTCCCCTTTCAAAACTTGATTTGGGTATTTTCCTCCTTTTCTCTTGGATGTTTTTTATGGAAAACAAGGAGGAGTGACGAAAGATGTCATAGGAAAAGAATTGAAAATAGATAAATCTGTCGAAAATATTAGGCAGATCCATTTACAAGCACATGAGACATTGAAGAAATCACAGGAAATGTATAAGGCTTGACATGATTAGCATAGGATTGAGAAATCATTCAAAGTGGGAGACGGGGTTTGGTTACAGTTGAATAAGAAAAGACTGTAGGGTCATGATAACAATACCAAGGCTTTGTGGTATGGTCCCTTTTGTTGGTTGTGGATCCTAATTGTCTTCTTGATTCAGAGGTCTTTGTTTTCAGCCGTGTTTAAACCCCATGAAGAATGTACACCCAATAAGAATGTGCACCCCTCCACGTAGGGGGGTTACAAGGGGGGATTTCCCCCCCTGCGGTGTTCCGGGGCCAGCGGGGGTTCGAAGGTGAACCCCGGAAGGAAAAATTGTCTTGTAAAATATTGCGATTTCGTAGACAATCTGGACTGTTCATTATAAGGTGGAAAATCTGATGGTAGAAGTTATTTTAGGGTTTTTTTCCCTAGAAAGAAACCCTCTTTTATGAGGGAATTGTATTGTGGTTGTGTATGTGTGTGTGATTACTGTATTATGAGAGAAGAGATTGTGATAGAAAGAAGTGGAAGTTACAAAGGGTGTGTTGTGGGTTGTATCCCTTCATTTTGCTAGATAATAAAAATGAAGGACCTAGAAATTTCTATGGTGGACGTAGCCCACACTGGGTGAACCATGTATATCTATGTCTTTATTGTATTGTGTATCTTCTCTGTTTTATTTCCTCATTTGTTTTATTTTATTGCTCCACGATCCTATTTTTATAACAACTGATATCAAAGCAAAAGGTAACTCGCAGGAAAAGAGGGTTCCTAGTTCGAGTGGGAGCAATGGTGAAAGATGGAAAGTTTAGGGTCGAGAAATTTAACGGCCAAAACTACAAGTTATGGAAGATGCAAATGGAAGATTATTTATATTAGAAGGATCTATTCCTACCATTGGGTGGAATAGCAAAGAAGTTGATGACCATGAAGGACGAAGAATGGGAAGCTCTTGACATAAAGGCACTAGGAATGATACGGTTGAGCCTGGCAACATCATTGGCTTTCAATATTTCAAAAGAAAATACAATGAAGGAGATGATGGATGCATTGACTAAACTGTATGAAAAACCCTCGACGTCCAATAAGGTATTTCTAATGAAGAAATTATTTAATATGAAGATGTCAGAAGGTGGGTCTATTGCAGATCATTTAAATGAATTTAATACGATTACTAATCAACTAAGTTTTGTAAAAGTTAACTTTGATGATGAGGTCAGGGCTCTTCTAATCTTGTTCTCATTGCCATAAAACTGGAATGGCTTGGTCATGGTTGTAATTAACTTTGTCTCTAGTTCAAACACTCTAAAATTTGATGATGTTGTTGGTGTTATCTTTAGCGAGGATATTGGAAGAAAAAGCACAGGTGAAACATTAGGTAATCCATTGATTGTGGAGAACAGAGGAAGACAAAAGGATAGAGGAAAGGGCTAAGGGAACCGTGGGAATTCTAGGAAGGGTAGATCCAAATCCAGAATGGGAAAGATAGAGTGTTGGAATTGTGAGAAGAAAAGACATCTGAAGAAACACTGCAGAGATCTAAAGAAACAAAGAGATGGACAACAAGAGAAAAATCAAGAAGCAAATGTAACAGGTGATGTGTTACAAGATGCTTTGAATCTTTCTGTAGATAATATTTCTGAGTCTTCGGTAGTATATTCAGGGGCTTCATTTCATACCACACCCCATAGGAAACATTTTATATATTATGTTCAAGGTGATTTTGGACAGGTTCATTTGGGTGATGATGCACCATGTAAAATTGTTGGAATGGATAAGGTACAAATAAAGAAAAAGAATGGAAACCAATGGTTATTGAAAGAGGTAAGACATGTACCATATCTAAGGAAAAATATAATTTGAACAGGGAAGTTGGCGAGTGAAGGTTGTATATCTACATTTATAGATAAGGCATGGAAGGTTACAAAGAATCACTGGTGGTAGAAAAAGGATAGAAGGTAGGTACATTGTATTTATGTATTGGTAATACTGAATCTTCTATCTCTTTAGCTTCTGTAGGAGTGGATACAAAATTGTGGCATCATAGGCTTGGAAACATGAGTGAGAAGGGGATGCAAATACTTCACAAACGAAATTTGTTGCCAGATCTTCAACAAATTGATTTGGATTTCTATGAGCATTGTGTTTATGGAAAACATAAGAGATTCAAATTTCTCAGAGTTGTAAAGGTAAAGAAGAATGAAAGGTTAGAATTTGTGCATACAGATGTATGAGGACCAGCTAAGATATCATATCTTGGTCGATCTTGTTATTATGTTACTTTTATTGATGATGCAACTACAAAATATTTGGTTTATTGCATTTGACAAAAATATATGTTTGTGATACTTTTAAGAAATGGAAAGCTTTGGTTGAGAATGAGACAGGAAAAGGTTGAAGTGTCTTAGATTAGACGATGGAGGTGAATATTGCAACAAGGTGTTTGATGATTATTTTTCATACCATGGGATTCATAGAGAGAAGAGAGTTCCAATAACACCACAAGAAAATGGTGTGTCAGAAAGGATGAACATGACCATCATGGAGTGTGCAAGGAGTTTGAGATTGCATGCAGGGTTTCCCTTACAGTTTTGGAAAGATGTTGTATATATTGTTGTTTACTTGATAAACATAGGACCTTGAAGTTCTTTCGATGGTGGCATTCTAGAGGAGGCATGGACAAGTAAAAAGGTAAACTATTCATTTATGAAGACTTTCGGTTGTGAAGGATTTGTCCATATTGATAAAGAAAATAGAACAAAGCTTGAAGGAAAATCCAAGAAGTGTACCTTTATTGGATATGGTGTTAATGATTTTGGTTATCGCTTATGAGATTATGAAAATCACAAAATCATTAGGAGTAGAGATGTCATATTCAATGAGAAGGTCATGTATACAGCAGTTGTAGGGAAGGAAACATGAAGAAGAAAAATTAGAATACACAGTGCTTGATGAGATCACTGGAAAAAAAAAATCCAAAGGTACAAGAAAATCAAAATGTACAACAACAGGAGCAACCGGTACCTCAAACTCCTGCAAGTTTTGTTAGAAGATCTACTAGGTTAAGTAGACCTCCTGAATGATACTCTCCTTCATTGTACTATTTATTGTTGATTGATTCTAGTGAACCAGAAAGTTATGAAGAGGCAATGCAGGGAGACACTAAAAGGAAATGGGAGTGAGGCCTGAAAGAGGAATGGATTCATTTGTAAATAACCAAACTTGGGACTTGGTTCATTTTCCTATAGGAAAAAGAGCATTGCAGAATAAATGGGTTTACAAGTTGAAGGATGAAGATGGAGGCAAAAAACGGTACAAGGATAGACTTGTTGTAAAGGGGTTGGCACAAAAAAAAAGGTATATATTTTGATGAAATATTTTCTCTTGTCGTTAAAATGACTTCAATTAGGACTATTTTAAGTCTTGTGGCATTAGAATATTTTCATATTGAATAGTTAGATGTAAAAACAAATTTTCTCCATGGGAATTTGGATGAAGAGATTTATATGTAGCAGCCACAGGGGTATGAGGTCAAAGGTAAGGAAAATTGGGTGTGCAGGTTGAAGAGGATCTTGTATGGCCTAAAACAAGCTCCAAGGCAGTGGTGTTTGAAGTTTAACAGGTTTATGATAGAACAAGGTTATAGTAGATGTCATTTTGATCACTGTGTTTATTTTAAAAGGATAGAAAATGGAAGCTATATTATCTTGCTATTGTATGTAGATGTCATGCTTGTTGCAGGCTCTAATATGCAGGATATAAATGTGCTCAAGAAGAAATTAGCTAATTCATTTGTGAAGAAGGATTTGGGTGTTGCAAATAAAATCCTTGGTATGAGAATAACAAGAGATAGGAAAAATCGCAAATTGACATTGTCTCAGGGTGAGTACATAGAGAAGGTGTTGGAGAGGTTTAGAATACAGACTGCAAAACCAATTAGTACACCTTTGGCCATCCATTTCAAATTGACTAAGGAAATGTGTCCCAAGACACATGAGAAGATAGAATACATGTCCAAGGTCACTTATTCATCATCATTTGGAAGCTTGTTGTATGTGATGATTTGCACAAGATTAGATATTGCACATGCACTGGGAGTTGTAAGAAGGTATATGACCAATCCAGGTAAAGAACATTGGGAGGCAGTAAAGTGGATTCTAAGGTATTTGAGAGGTACTACTACTCATGCATTATGTTTTGGAGGTTCAGACACTTTTCTACAGGGATATGTTGATTCAGATATGGCAGGTGATAAAGATAGCATGAGAAGCACCACGAGGTATGTTTTTACTATAGGTGGAACAACAGTAAGCTGGTTTTCAAAACTACAAAAGGTTGTTGCACTTTCAATAACGGAAGAAGAGTATGTTTGTAACACCCCAAGGTCAAGCCGTTGTTTAATTGTAATTATGTTTATACGCTGGTGAGACAAGTGTTATAAGTTGAAGACTTATATGTTTATTAGGCCAGAGAGACTATATGCTTAAGGCCATGAGCCTGATTTTTGTATATGTAAATGCACATATCGTTAATAAAATTACATTGTTGCCTGTAGATCGACTAGGAAGAAAGAGTATGGGGGACTAAGCTCCACTAGGTAAGGTAAGGGAGGGGGCTAAGTGTCTAAGCCTAGGGGATAAGTTAGAGGGATTACCTCTAAGGGAATAATATTTTATTATTATTTCCTAAAGGCTAAGGTGGACATGATTGGTGTTGTCCTAAGTTCCTGGAAAGGGAATGAGTGCTAAGTGGAACTCATGCAGCTGCGGGAAGACATGTGTCTACCTGGGCACATGTAGTTAAAGTTGGGAAATCTAGCTCGTTGGGGGGGGGGAGGGGGGGGGGGGGGCTTTGGATGCTAGCATTGCTCCCCACCCTTGCGGGGACGAGTCTCGAGTTTCCTCACGACCCTTACAATTCTCTAGAAGTCTGTCACGCTTCCCAATTCATCCATGGATTCATGTTGTGAGCCATCCTCTTCATCATCAACCTCTGCATAATTCGTATGCCTCTGAAACCAGTAAACCCGTGAAGTTGACCTGTGTTTTCTTGTGAAGCACAGCACACCTTTACCTTGTCTGAGTCGTGTTTTTCCTTAACGGTTTGTTGTTGTTGCCATCACCTGAGCTATACCCAGCCTTGTTGTTGCCATCACCCTTACTGGAGTTGACTTAGAAGTTGGATTGAAGAAGCAGGTTGTCAGGCATGTGGTTTGAAGAGGCGGGTTGTCAGGCCTGTGGATTGAAAAAGCAGGTTGTTAGGCCTACAAGAAACTCTCTCCATGTGAGAGAGGTTGTTGGGGAAGTGATTTTTCTAGAGGGAGCCCAACTACAACTATAGTTCTCAGAGAATTATTGTTCGGTTTGTTGTTGAATCCCTCGAAGGGAAGTGGGGCACCCGAAGGACTGTTGAGAAGAGAAGGGGAACACTTCATGGGGTGGGACAGACATGTGGGGAATGAGAGGCTATAGGTTGTTAGTGTGAGCTAGCCCTGGGAGATAATCCTTCTTGTTGACTTGTGTGACTTTCCTTCTACCCTTGCCAAGCCTAAGAATCCCTTGCCCGGTGGAGTTTAGTCCCAGCTCGGGGGTGACCCACTATTGAGCATGATGAGCAGTGTGTTCTAAGGCTAGGAGGTTCGTGGAAGGTATGCACGCAGTTTGGTTGTCATCTATTGAAAGATAAGTGTCAAATATATGTTAATTGTATGTTGTGTAATTGTACATGTGTTATAACTTGATGAGTAATGCCTGGATATATCAGCTATGTTATGTGTGTAGGCTTATTGTTATTTCTACATTGATCTGTGTATGGTTAGAATATGTTGTTTGTATGCATATATTGTCAGTATGTTTTAATGATTATTTCTGCATGAATAAGTGGCATGAACAAAATGTTGTAACTGTTAATTCTGTTAGATATGCATTCTTATAAATTCACAAAATGGTATCAGATCATAAAGGTTATTCAATGGCATGGCCTGGCCTATTGGTTTGGAGCTGGGGATGTCACGAATTGGTATCAGATCTAAGAGAAACATCCAATAAGTGGCATTGCCCGACCTGTTGGTGGTTGGGGACGTTACAAAATGGTATCAGAGCCATGGTTTCAACACTAAGTTTGGATGGGACATGTTAGTGGAAGATGAAGCAAAAGTTTCAGAAAAGAATTGTTGTCGAAATGGAAAAAATTCAAGTTCAGATCTCATGGTTTCTACCTGGAACCTGGATGGACCACGAACGATAAATTTGACGTACAAAATCCAGAGAATTTTGAGGTACAAAGTGCCAGAAGGGTTTTGAAAGAATACGTGGACTATGTTCGGAAACACAGGAGGTGTAACAAATGGCCATAGAGAAATAAATCACAACATTCGTGGTGTTGGGTCGTTAGATCTAGGCGAGAGAAATATAAGCCATCAGATCAAGCGAATATTAAGTCATGACCGTCACATCTCACTGAAGGGAGATTGACGGTGGGGATCCATTGTAGATATCGGGAAGGAAATTAAAGCAAGAGTAAGTTGAGACTCTGCAATCCATCGGGATCATTGATCTTGCTCGATCAACAGATCAATGGTGGATATCAATACTACTACAGACGAGCATCTTCGCATTGCAGAGATAGGGAAGGAAATTAAAGTGTGAGCATGTTGAGTTTCTACAATCACTCTTAGTCGTTGATCTTCACGGTTCCGCAATCACTCTTGGTCGTGTAGGCTTACTGTTATTTCCACATTGATCTGTGTATGGTTAGAATATGTTGTCTGTATGCATATATTTTCAATATGTTTTAATGATTATTTCCACATGAATAAGTGGCATGAACATAATGTTGTAACTGTTAATTCTGTTAGATATGCATGCTTATAAATTCACAAAATGGTATCAGAGCATAAAGGTTATTCGATGGCATGGCCTGGCCTGTTGGTTTAGGGCCGAGGATGTCACGAATTGGTATCAGAGCTAAGAGAAACATCCACGAAGTGGTGTTGCTCGACCTATTGGTGGCTGGGGACATTACAATGTTGCTGCTACAGAGGCTAATAAAGAGATGATTTGGTTACAGAGGTTTATGGAGGAATTGGGAAAGAAGTAGGAGAATAGCAGTTTTTATTGTGATAGCTAGAGTGTCATTCATCTTACAAAGAACTCGGCCTTCCATTCTAAGACTATGCATTTACAACTCAGGTACCATTTCATACAATCTATCTTGGAAGATGGAAAATTGAAGTTGGAAAAGATACATACTAGCCAGAATCCTACAGACATGTTGAAAAAGGTAGTAACCAGAGAGAAGTTGAGTTCCTTCTCAGTTTAAGTTGGTCTTCATCTATGAAGGAGGAGATGAGAAATTTACTAGGTCCAAGAAGGATCATAGTCCAACAAATAAAAAAACGGTGGAGTTGTTGTGATCAGTCTCCAAGTGGGAGATTGTTGGTTTTGGAGCTTGATTATCTTCCTGATTCAGAGGTCTTTGTTTTCAATTGTGTTTATACCCCATGAAGACTGTACACCCCTCCACGTGGGAGAGTTGCAGGGGGGCTTTCCCTTGAAGGAAAAATTTCCATGTAAAATATTGTAATTTTGTAGTCAATATGGATCGTTCATTATAAGGTCACAGATATGATAATAGAATTTATTTTAGGGTTTTTTCCCTAGAAGGCAACCCTCTTTTATGAGGGAATTGTATTGCGGCTATGTATGTGTGTTTTATTATTGTGTTCTAAGAGAGAATATTGTGAGAGAAAGAAGAGGAAGTTACAACGAATGTGTTGTAGGTTGTATCCATTCATTTTGTTGGATAATAAAAATGAATGATCCAGATTTTATGAGCAGAACGAAATGAATACAGATTATTAATAGATGCTTAACACATAATAACAGAGATACAATAAAACTGGTTTTCTATTCAATAAGGAAATAAGCTAAAACTGTAAAATGCAGTGGAAAAAAAGCTTGTTGGAATGGTGGCGGCTTATCTCTGAGGAGAGATGTGACGACTGCGCTCATTCGTAAAAAGATAATTACAATGAGGCTCTGAAGGCCTTTTTACAATAAACAGGAGCTTCAAAAACCTTAGACATCCAAGAACCTAACCCTAGGAGATGAAGCACCAAAAGTCATGTAGGCCCCGTTTGGGTAAGTCAACACATCAACTTCTTGGGGGCATAACTTTTGCATACAATCTATGTTTTAGGCGTACGATAGCCCGTTGGAAATATCTATCCGAGGAATACAACAGTTGTCGAATTTTTCATGATGAAATTTTTCGACTGCAACATACCCAAAAAAACGTCGTTTAGGGCCTCAAAACGGCTCCGGAAGTTCAGGACCCAAAAAACTGCTAAAAATAGTAAATTACGAAAATTACCAGAAAGTTGTTTTGAGCTAACCGAAAAAGGTGGGCGGCCACCGATATACACCTGGATCAATGAAGGACCTGAAAATTTCTCTGGTGCACGTATCCCACACTAGGTGAACCATGTATATATGTGTCTATATTGTATTGTGTATCTTTTGTGTTTTATTTCCACATTTGTTTTATTTTATTGCTATGCGATCCTATTTTTCTAACACTTTTGAGGTATTAGAGAAGGTGGGTAATAATTCCTCCAAACTCAGTCTAACACATACATTCACATTTACTCAATAGTAAACATGGAGAATCTAAAACTTTATGAGCCTTCCATGTTAGACCAAGAAACCAAGGAGCAGGTCCTACCTACCATAGACGAATTAACACCAAAAGCTCAATAAAAGTTGGTTGAAGATACAATTTTGTAGAATAATTCTATAACTATTAGACAAGGGAAACATGACCTTTGGTAGATTGGATTGAAATGACAACTTTTAGGCAAGGGAAAATGGTACTCCAAGGAGAAGGTAGAGGAAAAATTTCATCACCTCATTCAATAAAATATTTTGGAACAAAAATACTCTAAAAATGGGGAGGTGTTATCGAGGTTGGATCATTATATAATTTCTCATCTATCTTGGTACTTTTTGGGTGGAAAAAGTGGAGGAATTGGTTTACAGGGCCCGTTTTAGTGGCAGGCTCCAGTTTGGAGATTTGGGGTCCAAAACCTTCTAGAGACATTTTTAGGCATCAAATGGAATTTTTGGTGTCAAAACTTTGTGAGAATAGCTCACCTTGATGTTATTCTATACACCAATACCTTTCCAACAATGCAAAACACACCTCAATTAGATCTCGTATGAAAAAGGTATGCCTCCCACAATTTTACCTACCTTATTGACCACCATGGTACTAAGTTGATGTCGCATTAGTCTTTGTTACTCACACATGTGGGGCTAGTCACGTGAGACTTTCAAGAAGATACTGGAAGGTCAAAAACCCTAACTAATTGAGGTTTGAGGATGCAAAAACCTTAAAACTCTAGATGACTATCAAACTATGTTAAATATTGGAATGTTAGGAGGAGAAGGGGTTCCATCCTTTAGCATTGTACCTATTCCATAGTTGAGTAGAGCATCTAGGAGTAGTATTTTGAGATCATAACATAGGAGGTGGGAGATTATGTAGTAGTCATTCAAGACATAGTGTCAAAGACAACTCCATAGTGAATTCCCTTGTCTTTGTACTTGTTTTTCATAACTAAAGAAAATAGACCAAAACATAGGCCTCACATTCAAGCTAGGTTTTCTCCTCTAACAAGTTTTCGAAGATACATCTTGTGTTCATTTGTGTGGATGGTGTGTTCATTTGTTTATTCTTTATTTTTCGTATTTCAAGTATTTTCATAAATTTGAGAAATAAACTAGTGGTAACAAATATAAGATCTAAGGAAAAAAATTTGCATAATAAAATATTCCAGTATAAAACAAGACATGTTGTGACAAACTGTTACAGTGGAATATCCACGACAGTTTATAGCTCAATAATAGTAATGCAAGCTCTATATTTGAAAATGACTTTGTAAATGAGGTCAAGGCTACAAGCATTCTAATGGGAAAAAAACGAAGATATGTTGCAAACATTCTTAGTGTATAGCCATAGGATCTGACATTAGGTTCAAAAACAACAACAAAATATAAACAAGTATGTTCCTAAGAAATAGAAGGATACCAATCATTATCTTGTGAAAGGCAATATGGATGACATATGAAGAACTAGAGAAACATTCAGAGCATTGGAAGGATCCTTATTCAACTTACAAGGTTCAACAAGTGGGTGCAACAATAATGCATCAAACAGATCCCTTCTAGGTAGCACAACAACATACAACTAGCATGATTTGTTGAGGATAACATATGTGAACAATGGCAGTCAGATCTGTGTTGTAGCTTCCCTTGTCAATCTCCCACGATTGGCATATAGTGGCACATCCTCAATCTACTGTGACAACAATAAACATAAAAAATACAACTTATATATTCCTAACCTGCAAGGAAAACCCTTGGGAAGCAAATAATGTGTTGTAGCAACCCCTTTTTGTAACTCAATGAATTAGCAAATAAGTACACCCATTAATGCGTTGAAATGACCCTTCTAGTCAGCATGAAAAATAAGGATTTGGGCATGATTTTGATGAGGGAGGTGGAGGGAAATGACGACATCTTGGTTCCCATGGAAACAACATTCACCAACCCTCAAGAACGCTAAAAATACCCTAGATCTAGCAAACTGGTGAATCTCCTTATTCAACGATGAATACTTGTGAAATATTTTGGTGATCTCTCCATTTTATCAGTTAGGGTGGATTAGTTTCACCACCAAACCCAATCTGCTCAAGGGTTTCAGGCCCCAAAGCATCAAAAGCTACAAGAGCTCTCCAAATCCAATTTTGATAAAATGATCTTGAATAATGAGAGAATGAGCTCTAATCCCTCATTTATACCCTTTTTTTTACCTTTACCCTCAATTAGATAATATAAAGTAACTTTATAAAATATATATCTTTATTATTTTCCCCAAAGTCACTTTATAACACCCCTTTTAACTCCAAAGAGTGATTTATTCTACTTTAACACATTTATGAGCACTATAAGTCACTTTTCACCATCCGAACATTTAAATCTTTTCATCCCAGTTTCAACGAGCTATAACACTAAGGTGCCCCCCTTAGTAATTTAATAAAAATAGAAACCTTAGTTAAATCAATTAAATGATGCTCATTATCACTCCCAAATCACGAGAATGGTCAAAATACATCTAATTTGAAAATTGACTGCGTAAGCGTGATCCTGATGACGAAAGATGGTAAACAAACCTGGTTGGGCATCATATAACTCCTCTAAACCCTTTGAGCTCATTGGTAACATCAAATTACTCCTCTGATAAGGTTGAAACAAAC
>ML779789.1:1312820-1329878 GCA_009831015.1 Picea engelmannii
CCATCAATTGAGGAGGTTTCGGCCTTGGAATTTTTTCACAGTACTTCGCAAGAGCAGCAGGAGGAGGGGCACATGAACATCTTAATCGACCCCACAGAGTTGTGGAACTTTTGAATAATTGCTTACAGTAATGTCGAATATCCGCGTTTTGAAATCTCAACTATTGGCTTGTATGCAGCTGCAGCGTGGGGGCAAGTTTCGAACTAGCGACCTCTTTATGGAGGGCCCATTCCAAAAGTATTGCCGTAGTTGGCTGGGAATCGGGATGACGACTGAATCACGGGAATTGGAACCATTGGGTTGAGTAGATAACTTTTATGTATTTAATATATCAAGATTTCAAGTCTAATCTACTTACAAGATTTTGGATATATTTTGTCTGTTGGTCGATTCTGGATTATACGCTCAATTGTTCGTACCTGATTTTGGCATCTGGCTATGGGTAGAGATTCTATAAAATATTGATTTCACTTTCCATGGTAACGCACATGGAACTTTTTACCCAAAACTCATAAAGAGGCATACACAAAACATGAAGACTTTAAGGAGGTGTTTCAGCATTTACAGAACAAATTATGTAGAATAAGGTGACAATAAGGTTGAATATCATCTTAAAAAGGGTTATTTTACAAGCTAAACAAGCTCATTTTAAAGGTGACATATTGCATTTTATTAGAGAGGTTTACATCTTCAAAGTTGTAAGACATTTTGGTATTGGGAAGATAGTTATCAAATTACAAAGATATTTGTGTTAGTCCATAAGGCAAGAAGATGTAGCTTGGTATATTAGAAGATGTATACGTTGTTTTAGGAGCAAACCAATTAACAAAAAGAAAGGTTTATACCCTCCCTTACCTATATCCACTTGACCTTGGGAAATAATTTTCATAGATTTTATGGGAGGTTTACATATATCCACTTGACCTTGGGAAATAATTTTCATGGATTTTATGGGAGGTTTTCTAACAATTAGGAATGGACATGACTATCTATTTTGTGTAGTTGATAGGTTTAACAATATGTGCATTCTTATGCCTCGTAAAAAGACCATGAAAGGACAAGAAGTGACAAACATGTAATTTGAATAAGTTTGGATGCACTTTGAGTTACCAAAGAGCATAATCTTAGACATGGATACCATATTTTTCAATGTCTTTTGGACTACACTTTTGGATAAGATGGACACAAAGTTGAAGAGATCTACAATATTCCATCCACGGATAGATGGGTAGATAGAAGTAGTCATTAGGACATTGATACATATTTTGAGGGGTTACACTCAAAAGAATCTGAAGACCTGAGATGAAAATTTGGTCTACATTCAATACTCTTATAATAGAGTAGTCCATATTTCTATCAATAAGCCTCCTTTTGAAAGTTGCTTTGGGTATTTGCCTCTTGTTCTCTTGGATGTTGTTTATAGAAAGTAAGGAGTGAGGGAATATGTCACAAGAGAAGCATTGGAAGGAGAGAAATTCATCAAAAAGATAGGCAAATCCACTTACAAGTACAAGAGACATTAAAGAAATCCGAGGAAAAGTACAAGGCGTGACAAGATTAGCATAGATCTAAGAAATCTTTCAAAGTGAGAGATGGGTTTGGTTATAGCTAAATAAGAAAATACTACAAGGTTTTCATTGCCCTTCAAGAGCCCTCTAGCCCTTCATAGAAAGGCTTAAATTTATTTCCCATGCAAATGAAAATTAAAATAAAAAAAATCACTTATCAAATTTGAAATGAAAAATATTTTATATTTTTTCAATTGAAAGACAATTTGAAATGAAAATTATTTCAATTTTTAAAAATTTTCAATTGAAGGGCAATGAAAAATTTCTTAATATGTTCTACTTTTCATTGTTTTTATGGGTTGCAAAATTTCTTTAATATATTTTATTTTTCATTATTTTGTTGTTTTTATAAGTTTTTTCTATTATTACTCATTTTCTCCTATATCTTAGCAATTAAAAAAAAAGGCTAACAATTTTCCATGTATCAAGTCATTTCAAAGAAAGATTTGTTATGTTTTTCTACAATACAATCCTATTTCTATGAAAGCTACTATGCATGCATATTTTATTTAGTGAAGAATCCTGAATTCTCTAAGTCCACTATTGTTTTCATGTTCACTATTTATTTTAGACTTTGCTATGAGTTATGAATTTGGAAAATTATACTTATAACATTTTTGTTAATTCTCAATGAATTCCAATTACATTTTGGTTGGTCTAAATTAATATAAATCAATTTAAATTTATTTGTATATCATTTTAAATTTATTTAAATTTAAGTTTTGGGATAAACTTCTAAAAAAACATTATAATTTTTTTAATAAACTCATTACCAGGTCGTTTTTTAATAAACTCATTACCAAGTCGGGTAGGTGTCAAATTTTTTTGGTCCATGTTTGTCCATTCATATGTGTAAAGGGTTATTATCATAATATATTGTTTTTAAATGAAAATAGGGAATTGTTTTTTTAATGAAAAAAAAGGGAAAGTGAGATGAGTGTTCACAGGTTTCATTAGGGAGAGTATTCAACGATATTGAGTTGTAGTGTGTTAGAACTTTTAATTATAAAAAGTTTTGTTCTTAGTATACTTGAAAAAGGTTTTAGTATATTTGAAAAAATCTACATATTACTGTTTATAGAGAAGTTCGTCCATTTATAATCTTCATAAACAATCAATAGTAATCAAAGTGTTCATTTCAATGACTATTTTAAGTTAATATTTGTCTTAAAACAGTCTTTTAAAACATAACTTTCAATAATTTAGAAATTATCCAATTTTTTCAATATTACTTATACTTTGTATATTTTTTAATTTTTTCAACTTTATATATAATATTTCTATACAATTTCTATTGAAATTAGATTTAATAAAATGGAATTTGGAAAATAATTTAGAAATAAATCGATCATATTATTATGGAACCTAATTGAAATGTTTCAATTATAAGTTAAATTTCAACTAGAGTAGAGTAGTAGATAAAGATATCATGGAATTGGTTAGAATGCTATGTTTAATTTAATTTAATGATTAATATGTTATGTTTGGAAATTAATAATTTAAGAGTTAAATTTTGTTATAATGAATGGGTTATAAAATAATTATTTTATGGGTGATTTTTTTTTTTTCATTTTTCATATGAAAAGAATAATTTATTTTCACCTATCAACAATAAAATTAACCCTAGTGTGAAATATAACCTTTCCCTTCAAATTTGATCCTCGATGTAGCCATCCTCTGATGCTCGTAGTCGGATTCCCTTGAGTTGGCAGGACCCACGATCTTCATGTGGTAGAGCAATGGCATGGTCATGTTCCTGCTCACGAGAATTCTCCATATTTGGCAACGCAGAATCACTAAAGCCAGAATAGTGATTCCAACGATATTTCGTTGTGGGAATCACTGAAGTGAGCCCATGAAATGCAAGGGCCGTGGAGTGTGGGGGAAGTCAAGACATGGATGCGAAGACATATGAGAAGTCAGCGTAGTGAAAATGGTGGAAGCACATATTGTCAATGTTCTTTCAAGCGGGAGGACAACTACGAGACTTAGACGGATTGTCTATAAACGATTAATTCAAAGGAAGACTGGCTTTCGATAGTTAAAACGTGAAAGAGATGTATTCATTCATTAAAACCCAGGTTTTTTTTGTAGGGTATGGCGTTTGTGCATGTTGTACAGAGTAAACAGTAGTCTATATAGGCAATTTTGTTTATGATTTGGAGGGGAGGATGGGATGTACTTATTTCTAAGGGAGTAGGTTAATTTGGGAGCAATCTTCCCTCCCGAGTTATTTTTCTGGTAGGTTTTTTGATGGTCCGTTTTAAAATTTCCAGTGAATCTAGAACTCTGATAGATTTTTTGAGCACCTGGGTTGGTTTAAAATGAGGCATAACTCCTGGGGTAAGGTTTTGAAATGCATGGAACATTGACCCATTCGAAACTCAGATTGCCCTGAAAATTTGACCCAATTTAGGCCCATTTTTTGCCTGAAAAGCGGAACTCGAAAGGGAAGATTGCTCCCGAGTTAGCTTACTCCATTTCCAAGTATTTTGAGGGGAACTTTCTCTTGTCCCACTTTACCTTTCTACACCATGTACAGTTTCTCTATCATACCTGCTCAAACATTGTCCTACTTTGGCAATCGACACTGGGACTACTCACAAGAGACCGGTGGATTCTTTATAAACATACCAAGAATCATAGATGGTACAAAACAACATTCAAATCAGGAGTTGGCTAACTCGAGAGCAAACAGACCCTCTTTTCAGGAAAATTTTCGAGTTTGAATCAGGCCAGATTTTCAGGGTTAGTCTGAATTTTGCATGGATCAAATTTCCATGCATTTCAGAGCTTTACCTCAACAATTTTTCTCCATTTTAAATCAATCCAGATGCTCATAAAATCGATCAGAGTTCTGGATTGGCGGGAAATTTAGAAGTGGACCGCCCGAAGACTTGCTCGAAAGGTAACTCGGGAGGGAAGATTGCTCCTGAGTTAGCCCACTCCAAATCATATTCATAGTCTCTTTTTTCCTTTCTCAAATCATTTGAAACACTTATTTACTTTTTTTTTGTTGGTTCTACTATCCCCGGATCCTGAGATCTCACAACTCAGAGGCATCTAAACCGTTAAAATTATTCGAAAATTGTACCTGACCTGCACTGCATCACCCTTAATATGGTTGGATTTGAGATTTTCCTAGAAGTTTCGAACTAATAACTTTCATTACATCGAAGGCATTCTATAGGGGAGGTTTTCGCCCAGTTTTCGTCGTCTGTCCAACACCATTGAAAACATGCCACGTATCAGCACCCTCTCCCTTATCTTCCGTCGACCACCTTGTTTTCGTCCTTATCCTTCCCTGCCTTGCAATATTTGCATAGATCTAGGCGGCTTTTGAGATGGAGGATATGTCTCTGCTCGCAGGGAGTGTTGCAGGAAGAAACTCGCCTTCAAACTCATCCACTGCACACGCTTCCGATTTTTTCTTTAGTTGTACCAGGGCTAGAATACGTTCTCAAACATCGGCTCAAGCTCAAGACATCTGTGGGAGCACTTCTGGTAAGTTTTAAGACAAATTTCGAAGGAAACAACTCTGTTTCTCTTTTTTGCATGGATTTGTTTGTTTCTCTAAGTCCTTCTAACGATCTGATCTGTTGTCAAGAAACTGAAAATTTATGCAATTGGTGGGGAAAGATCGAAGGGCAAAGAGCTCTGAATGCAGGTTTTATTTGTTTTATTGTTTTTTACACGGTAGGTGAGGGTTTTATTCCTTTATAGCTGTTGTCATAGGTCGTTTGGAAGATTACTTGTTAAATCCTCCATGGTAGGTTGGTTTAGAGACGTCACAGAGAAGATGGTAGAAAAGGAAAACTGGTAGGACAAATTTGAAGTCCCGCCCTTACTTAATTTGCAATTTCTTCCTCTGTTGAATTTAATTCTCTCCTCTCCCATTTCTCATCAGATTATGTGAATATCATCTATGGGACCTAGCCTGTTGGAGGGGCACGAGGCTTTCCTATTGGAGATGATCCAATGATCGTTTTCTTTTAATCCACGGGAGATGATCCGTTTTATTTTAATCCACAGATGTGTATGTTAATCGAATTTTTCTCTGCCATAGTTTTTCAATGTGAATTTGATTTCATTCAGCAATTTTTAATCGACGGATCTGTATGTTAATCGAATTTTTCTTTGCCATAGTTTTTCAATGTGAATTTGATTTCTTTCATCAATTTCAACCAATTCCCCGGTAAGCAATTGAGGAATTTCTCAAATTTTGCGATGACTCTTTTTACTGGTTTTTCAGAGGTTTTTGGAGTTCAGTATGGCTTGACTTTACAAAACATGTTAGGAAGAAGTAAGACAGAAAGATGCCGTGTTATCCAAAGTCATTAACAACATTATAAGCACTCTGGTAAACATTGAAAATTTTGAAATGCGAGTATACTTCACATTGAAAAACTGTGCTACATGAAAAAACGTTGAATTTGATCTGAATGTCGGGAGTGTACTACATAATAAAGAGATATTAATATGTGGCACATGGCACGTCCATACCATACCCACCGTCTGGTAATGAAATCATGATGTGATGAGAAGAAGGAGACAAGACTGTGTTGGAATTCAAAGCCAAGGAAGACTGTGTTGGAATTCAAATCTAAGGAAGATTGTGTTTGAATTTATCTGTTTTCACACTGTTTTATGATGTTGATGAGTTATTTTAAATTTATATCTGTCAAAAAGAAAAGGAACGCTTTCCTCATGAAGCGACTAGGAAGATCCCAGGAAAAGTAAGGTTGTTAAATGTTTATGTCTAGACGAGAAGACAACCCTATTCGATAATAGTAGCCACTTGCCATCAATTTCCTTCACCAGTGTCAAATTATGAACCCTCGGCATATCATTCTCGAGGACAAATGCCTCGATCCCCTATTGAAGCCCGTTGTTACTGGCAGCGCCATTGTTTATTTCGGTGGGCACCATATTGTGCAGTGAATTCAAAATCTCTTGCGCCTCTGATGGTGGCTGCAAGCATTTTAGGTCCTTCAGAAAGACTATGAGGTGATCTTTATCCTCCATTTCCAGGTCCTTCTAGAGCATTCAAAGATGTTTTTTCATGTCACACATTAACATTCATGTCGGTATTGGCCTAACAAATTTCAATATAATAAACAAACATATCAGTTTAAATTTTGAACATAGCATTCCAAGCATCCCACCGCCATCATTGGTTGGAACCAGAACAAATAATTATTTTCATTCACACGTTACAAGATCTCTGACTATTGCCAAACAAATTCAGGACTGGGAACATTATTACGAAATATACACTTAATTATTACATCATTCGTGAGCTACCATACTAAAATTTGTGTACTGGAAGTCTCATGAATTGTCTTATAAGCTGTATGGTTTTATTACATGTCTAATTTGCATACTCACAAAGTACTGTAACATTTTTTCAAACACGGTTTAAATGTTCTCAACACTACCCATTACTCTTTATTGGATGTGATAAAGAGTGTAGCCAAGGAATTATTTAACCCTCCATTACATGAAAAGAAGAAATACGACCAAGGCCTCCTTTCATACTTATCTAAATGAATCATCGCCTCCTTTCATGCTTATCTAAATGATGGTGCACAAGGCCTTCAAAGCCAAGCTTGCATATCATTACAGACATAAGCAAATGGGGTCCGATGAGGTGGATTCTTCTCAAAGAAAATGGCATATTTCGAAGATCAAGAAGTGGGTTGTTTCGATATTGGTGTGCAGTACTATAGGGATGTCAGTGAAATTCTTCTACAGTTTAATATTACTTATCCATGGAATCTAGAGCATTGTCAGGCAACTCTGTGGATTTCTACAGTGTTTTGTGCCCTGCCATGGATTCCATAGAATTGGACACTCCTGCTCTTTTTACATGACTTTTTTTATTGAGGTTATCATTGTTTCACACAGAAAATACACTTTCCCTTCCCTCCATTTTACTTTAAATTTGATGATAATATCGACTAATACAAAATGTTATATTTTTCATTTGTTCCCAAACTTAACTGTGTTTGCTATCCGAAAACAATACTTTTCCAAAGCTCAATTTATGTGGACTTTGCATTTGCAATTTGACATGGATGTGATGCTTCCATCATGATTAGCTCAACGCCAAACAATACAACAAAAAGGGATCACTGTGAAAATAATATAGCTCAGATTGCTTTCGACACTATCGTCTAGGTGAAGAAAGTTGTGGACAATGTCTTCCCAAGAGTTGTATCGTGTGTAAACATCAGAGTTGAGATTATGTCCAACATTGCGAGCCCATTGTACATATTGGGCCTTTCCTCTGAAGTTCACATAATTGTTCTCCAGGCTAAGTATTAGTCCGAGACCATACTTGTTGGCTTCAAAGATCACAAATTCCATAGCATGAACCAGAAAAACACCAAAAATTAGATAAAAACAGACAATGACAACAGATCCAGATGCGCAAAAACAAAATCTGGGAAAAAAATGGGTTGAAGTCTTGAAGGATTTATGTATTGCAAGCCCATGCACAAACCTGAAATACTTGTTCATCGTATACAACAAGGAAAGTTTGCATTGCCTTGTACTGGCTATCGTTGAAGGCCTAAGTCCTGGCAACATTGAGCCTATGAGTTGCAACTTGTTCAAAAATGAGGCGTTCAAGGATCTTAGGAGAAGAATGGTAAGAGGACAGAGCCAACAGGAACAAACGGGAGAGCATGCCAAAGACAACCAGATTAGGGTGATTTTGAGAGGAGGGTTGCTTGTCTCGAGGGAAGGAACCCTCTTGACCAATGGAACGAGTCGGCTTCAAAATAGAGGGTAGCAGACAATAGCGGTTAGGACTGTCAATTCACCATTGGAAAGTGAGATTGGTGAGGATAATGAGAGACTCTCAAACAATAAGAATAGCCTAGCTGGAGTTCACTAAATGGATGTTCAACCCTACTTTGTTGTTTTTTAGTCTTGGAAAAATGCTTAGGTTGTATGTAATCATAGGAGGTATTGCATAAGCATGGTAAGAAGAAGATCAAATTCCTGACCATCTTTCTCACCCTTGTAAATGGGGTATTTTGTAAAGCTTTTGAATTTTTGTATTTTGTCAAACCTCGGGGAGGATGAGGCTCAACAATTAAAGTTAGTAAACTTTTTTGCAATCAAATGTTGGTAAATATGCTATTTTTTTATATAGTAGACAAGAAAGAACTTAGTTGGATATGCAAATCCTGCCCCCCTATAACCATTTGTATATTTGAATTTTTGTCACATAAAATCCTTTTTTACAGGCAAAAAAAACTATTGAAATACTTCTCAGTCATAAACATTGTCAGTCTTCCATCGTGTGGATTGCAAATGCATATTGATTTCGTTGCAGATGATAGATGATTATAAAATGATTTTTACTGAAATTGAATCTTCTACAAAATATTCATAAAAAACAATGACAATATGTTCAGCCCATAGAGATCAATATATGTAAAGAGCCAAGTACCATATGGAAATTTCAAGGTTTATAATAGCATGTATCTCCCTCATGCAAATTCACTACTTAATAATGCCCCTAATTGCAGTCTTAAAAACAAAGAACTTAGAAAAATTTAATTTTGATTTGTATTTTTTCATAACTCCATTATATTGGTCTATTGAACCAGATTAACAATTATTGTAATGATGATACTCTATGGTCAAATATTCTTGTCATTATATTCCCTAATTTGATGGGGCTAATATTCTTGTCATTATATTCCCTAATTTGATGAGATCCTGCCATGATTAGTTGTTACATTGTGTTGTTGTTTTGTCAGCTAATTTCTTACTTGATGTAAAAATTGTGGTTAACTGGGCAATGCAACAGGGTACCTTGAACGTTCTTCATCTTCAAATTTGATTTTATTATATATGTGAACCAAATGGAAGTAACTCAACAAAGAAATCTAACCATTTCGCATATTGAGACCCAAACCACTTTTCACAATTAGGCCTATGATAAAAGCATATAGTCTGAAACAAGTCATGCTTTAGTCACGGATTTCGGAAAAAATGCGTATTGTCTTTCTAAACTGGTATTTGATGATATTGAGTATATGTGAACGAAAGGAAATATTATTACATTTGGGAATATACCAAAACGCATAGTCTATCTTCGACTTCGAACTCATTTGGGGGTTTCTTTCATTCTGCAGGCAGTTGTATATCTCTAATAATATATGACGTACATTTGATTCTTGCAATTTTCGTCAAAAAACTCAACAAACAAACTATAGATTGAGTCTTTATTTGACACAATTGAGCAACTTTTCTAACATTGACTCTTCGCGTACTTTATACATATTTGGCACCCATAAATAGTTTCCATGTAACAAAACGCCTCATCATATGTTATATATTTAAAAGAGAAATCAAAGCACATAAACTGACCAATGTTTCGTTCACATAAACTAATTGATGTTGCATTTTACGACTTGTAAATTAGATTCGAGTACCTTACCCTCGAAGGAGAAACATTATTTGTTTTTTTAACGAGTATTGTAACTTATAATATAATACCCTTGTTTATGGGCGATCTTGAGGTTGAATTCGTACTGTGGTAGACGTCTTGATGGGATCTTCCCATGGCCTCTGTCTATTAATGATAATATTATTGAGCTCTCGAAGAAGGCCTTAGAGTTCGAACACAAGGCCATTCCTTTATGGAAGGATGGAAACCACGTTCCCTTCTTTTTTATTTCCTGAGCCCTAGACTTGGTATCAAATGAGTCTAGCAGAATGGTTATTACAGAGATTTTGTGCAACATGTTTCAGACAATGGTCACCATGACGTTGGGCGATTTGTTACTGTTGGTTTATCTTTCCATGAACAAAGAGGCAGTAAACACTAGGGGGTGGAGTTTGGAATTGAGGATGCTACCATTATTAAATCCTTTGTTGAGGCTCTTGGGAGAAAGAAAGGCCAGGTCAAGAACCAGACTGTAAGCATTTTTTCCGAAATTCGTGACTAAAGTATGACTTGTTTCAGACCCTTCTTCTTGGGTATTAATAGGTCAATTTCATCTTCAATGGGGGCAACGAGTGGTGCAAGAACACGTAGTGGAGAAGGGATTGCTATATTTAGGAATTGGGTGTCTAGCGACGAGGAGGAGTGACACTATAGGTGTATTGTAGACGTGCTCGCCAAGGTTACTTGGCATCATGTGGTTCTAATTACAAAGATAGTTTAGGAAGCATACCACTACCTTTTATATTTTGGTCGTGCCTCTTTATTATAGTGAGTATTTGTCTTCTGAAATATTCTTGTACATTGAACAATGAATATTAGATCCACATATTATGGATTCCTATTGTTTATGGGGAATCAGAGAAGATGAATCAGTTGAAGCAATATCTTAGCATTTGATATTTCTTGTTTCAACCCATTCTTTATCTAATTTGAAAGCTCAATTTCGCAGATGCTCATTTAAACCATGCTTATTATAATTAACATGTTTATTATAATTAAATAATCTGTTGCTATGTCTTCAGTGAGGCAAGGTTAGTTATCTTTCCTCTTTGCCCTTCTGATCAGGATTTTCTTTCTACAGAAATAGGGATAAGTAGGGATAACCTTCCATAATATTGTACACACATGTTAATGAACTTTAGGAACGTTTCTTTAGAGGAGATAAATGCTTTTTTAAATGGAAAATTGTAACGACCCTAGTTGGATAAATGTTTAAGAAATTATAAAGTAAAACTAACTAGGGGATTAATTGTGTTAACAAAGTATTAATTAAACAAAGATGATTTAATGATATTAATTAAGTGAGTTATTAATTAATTGAATGATATAATTGTAATTAATTAATTAATAATTTAACTACAAACTATATTAATAACTTACGTAATGGATTTAATAGATTAATGGTATATATTATAAAATGGTTGTGTATACAACAAGGGATAACATAAGAATCCCGAGAAGATAAAAGAATTAATGGGAATGGATAAGGGTAATAAATGGGTTAGGTAGGGAGTTAATGGGGGAGGAGTGTCGGTGAAGGAGGGATAAGGAAGGAAAGGAGTTGGAGGGGAGGATTATTCTATGAGAGTTGGGGATGAATTTTGGAGAGCTGGGGGATTGGCAGAGTGAAATTTTGAGTGGAATTGACACAGTGCACCGGGGGTTGCTGGGGGTTTTGGGCACGGAGGGCCAGGATATCCGTTGATATCCTGGGGCTAGGAGCTACCTAATCGATAGGGAGGACAGTTTTGGGTAGTGTTCTAAAGAAGCGGGAAGGAAGCAAGCGGTGGGCAAATAATAGCATCAGGTTCAGGTAATTACCAAGAATTATGCATTGTTTTGTATAAAAATTTGTTATTAAATTTTATTATTATGATGAATTTGATTGTGAATGTGCTAATGAAGTAACTTTTTAATTTTTAGTGTTGTGTTGTAATTCAATGGTTGTTTAAATTAATTCAGCCATTACAAAAATAGAATTAGAAAGGGAAATTTAGATGAGTAGCGTATAGCCGAAGAACCCCAAATAGTAAATTGTAATTTTCTTTTACTACCTTTAAGAGTTTTGTTTTGTAATTTTATTTTACCACCAAGAAAGGTTGTAGTGAATGAGCTAAAGTCGATGATACTGGATAGCGTGGTAGTGGCATAAGAAACTATCCATGTTTCCAAACTAAATAAGAGTTTTTATATTGATCAAATTCGATATGACAAAATCTTATGACTTGGTAAATTGTAACACGTTCTTTTCCAACATACATTCCCTGTATTCCGTTTGATGTTTCCTTCCCCAACTTCGAGAGTATACTAGTTTACTAAATACCTTAACAACACACTCCCTCCCTCACCAATAACAAGCACTGTTTTAAACCTTAGAGAGAAACTGTAACTGATATGATCATTTATATCCCTTCTTTATTCCTTTTCATCTTTTCATCTATATCAATGAGTTCAATGTAGTTTTGCAATCTATATCAATGAGTTCGTTGTTTTGCCACTATCCGTTATTGTAATGCCGAAGGTTGTATATAGCAATGAGTTACCATTGACTTTCATATTAGTTTTGTGTTGACTTGAAAAATTTATATCAATTTAAATGTTCAACATAACAATTAAAAAAATTTATTTTTTTTAAAAACAAAAATAGTATTTTTTTAACTTTTCATTGGTCAATAACTTGATAGTGTTATTGCAACCTTCACTTATTTTCGAAACCTTAAATTAGTGAGAAAAGACAAGACCACAAAAAAACTAATATAATGTAATATTGTATTATAATATATGTTAAAATCTAATATTGTATTGTTTTTTCAAATAAGGTAAAAATTTAAATTTTAAATGTCAACTTTCTTACAGTTATTAAAATTTCAATAATTTTACATTTTTTAATATTTTTTTAATTTTTTAATTTCAATAATTTTACATTTATTAATTATTTTTTTTTAATTTTTCAATTTCAATAATTTTACATTTATTAATATTTTTTAATCTTTTAGTATAATTTTATAGAAATTTGTATGTAGTAATTTTTAAACTTTTAAGTCATATTTTAAAATATAAGAAACATTGAGATGTTTTTAATTTTTTAATTATTATAAAGATCATGGGAAGTACAGATCTGCATTCTTTTCGAATGACTAAAGAAATATCTAAATATTATTTATATAAGCCGTGCAGACAGTAAAAAGTAAAGTTTTTGGAGACAGTACATGCAACGTGCTGCCCTTATTTTAGAAAAGGGGCATCCACTATCAACGTTTTTTTAACTTTTATGTAAAGAGTTTTTAAATTGGAACTTTCCAAAATATTAAAACTGCCCTCACATAACATTCAGGATAAGTTTTTTTGATGACTTGCCTTATATATAAAAGATTTTTTATTAAACAAGTGTGGCATAGACGCTTAACCTGCCGCGGAAGTGGGGCTGATGAACTGTCTCTATCGTTTGAGTACTGAGTTTGTGGTAGGTATTGAATGCACCAGGGTCCTGTCAATTTCTCTTTCGTTTGAGTACTGAGTTTGTAGTAGGTATTCAATGCACCAGAGTCCTGTCAATTTCTCTTTTGTTTGAGTACTGAGTTTGTGGTAGATATTGAATGCAACAGGTTTCGGCAATTTCATTTCTTAATTGTTATTTTGATGGTGCAACCTTACTCTACTGCCTTTTCTCTGTGTGAAATAAATGAAAATGGTTTTTTATAAAAAGTTTTTATTATTATATATATATTAAAAAATACTTAACATATAGGTTTTTATAATTAATTATAAATACAAATTTTAAATGAATGCAGTGCTCATCATATTAATTTTTTATGTCCAGTATCAAAAAACTTTCATACACTTTTATCAAAAAAATATTTATTATTAATTTAATATAACAATAAATTTAATATAATTAATATTAATTTTTTAATTTAATATAATTAATATTACAAAAAACTTTCATACACTTTTATTAAAAAAATATTTATTATTAATTTAATATAACAATAAATTTAATATAATTAATATTAACTTCTTATGTTGAGCATAAAAAATCTCTAACATTGTTTTATCTCTTAAATTTTTTTTATTAATAATTTAATTTAACAATAAATTTAATATAATATATATAGTTTAATTACATTACTTCAAAACAATTATTAATAATTTTTTTAATTTATAAAACATATTAAAGAAGAATGGTATATTTTTATTATTAGTATATAATAAACTAGCATATCCCTAAGCTGGCTAATAAGATTGTCAAGTAACTTAAGAGAAATTTTTATCTTAATGTTATTAATTATAATACAAAAATATTTTAATTAAAATGATTATATTTCAGATTATTTTATTATTTTGATGAAGAATTCTTATCCCTTTTAAAAAGAGAGAGTGTAAATTTTTAGGCTCAAGAATTTATTTATATATAAAATATATTTAAAAATGATGATGGAATTTAAAAATAATATGTTTTGGTGGATAAAACATGTAATAATAATATTTGTATTAATGAATTAAAAAATTATAAAATAATATTGGGTTGTAAAATTTTATATTCAAATGTAAGATTGTTAAGATTGAATGAAGATGAAAAAATGAATTTGGTTTATCTAATTTTATAAAGGGTAAGGAAATACTTATTTAAATTTAAAATTGTTTTTTTATATGAAAAAATCTTTTAAAAAGAAGTGTTTCTTAATTACTATATTTTTTTAACTAAAAATATTTAAATAATGTTATATTAATAAAATAGATCTAGTTAAATATAAAAATATTTAATTTCAAGACAAATTACATATATAAGATATCTAATTTCAAATCAAATTACAAATTTTAAATTAAAGATATATAATTTCAAGAATAATTACAAACCTGGAAAATAAAAAAAATACACTATTTAATTCCAAGACAATTTATAAAATTTGAAATAAAAATATTTTGTTTCATGACAAATTAGAAATCTACTGAAGATCTGTATTTCTACTTCTACAACAAGGCAAGCTACAACTGTGTAAAAAAAGATATTTAATTACAAGAAAATTTACAAGTTTGAAAATAAAGATATTTAATTTTAGAATAAATTATAATTGCTAAAATAAATATATTTAAGGTAACTTACAAATCTCCAAATAAAAATATTTTATTCCAAGACAAATTATAGATGTAAAAATAAAGATGTAACAATATTTAATTGTAGAACAAATTACAAATGTCAAAATAAATATTTTTATTTCACAAATCTAAAAGTGATCCCATAACTTAAGAAAAAAAAAAATCAAATCTTGCCTAGTCAAAAACTCCTTATTCTGCATTATTAAATTCAATTTATTTAAAAATGGTCTCATAAGATTGAACCTTGTCTAGCAAACATGAACTGCTAGCAATGATAGTAAGAGGTTCATGGAGGTGCATGGCGAGCTTAAATGGTGTCTCTAACACGCTAGACAGGGGGAGCTCATGACCTAGATAATTGGATTGCACCTAGACTCAATTGCACCTCACTGTAGATAGAAATATCCCTCATTAGAGCCCCTTGCTTTTTTGTATAAAAACCGTTGTGGATTCCTTTCGTAAAATCTGTCATTCTTTCTCGTAAAATATATCTTCTGTGTATGCCTCATTTCATGTCGATCATGGATTTTATGCAGATCATAAAGGTCGGGGTAAAAAAAAAATTGTATTTATTTATTAATACCAAGTAAATAAGATTTTTTTTTTTCACTTTATTTTCTACAAAGAAAATAAATATATATATTTTTAAATCCATTTTAAATCTAATATAAATACTATTTAAAATAATTTAAAAATACTATTTAAAATAATTTTGAAAAATTAAAATTTAAAAAAATAATCAAAATACCTATAATAAACCTAAATACCTGTAATAAACCTAAAATAAATATATATTTTTTAAATCCACTTTAAATATGATATAAATACTATTTAAAATAATTTTGAAAAATTAAAATTTTAAAAAATCAATCAAAATACCTATAATAAACCTGAGAATGTATAAAGGAGGGCGGTTTCGAAGGAGGCACGGTATTTATTAATAATTAACTGAAAAGAAAGGATGACCTAGAGGGAGACGTCAAATTGGATCGGCGGTTTAAGGGGTTGGCATTGTAAATCACTGTATATGTGAATAATAATGGTGGTTTGACAAAATCTGTCAACTTCTTGACCGGTTTTGGATAATATTTGTTTTTAAGATGTTTTTTTGCATGCTTAAGTAATTTAAGGGAATTAAGAAGGTTTCATATTAATGTTGTTAATTGAGATTATAAAAGTTTTGAGGGATGTTTCATATTAATGTTGTTAATTAAGATTATACAAATATGGTCTCATGCCTTGAGTTTGGTTCACTATTTGGGTAATGTTTCGCTCATGCCCCCAAAGTGTCTCAATTTGTATAAAAGAAACATAGAAATATGGAGGTCAAACAACTTTTGACATTGCAACCTTTTACCTCAACCCTTTCTGCCCACTACCATGCATAAGGGAAGACCTTACATAGAGCCCCTAAAACACCATCTATCTTCCCTCGATACATGTCTCTAAATACATATTTTAAGTTTACATGTTTCCTCTATTTTTTATATACTTTATATATGGTTAAGAACATGTGTTTCCTCTTAAGAGGTCATAGGTTCAAATCCAGAGGGGGTTAGGGTATGTATACCTTCGTAGACTTTAACAATCAAATCGTTGGGTGGAGGGGAGTCCCTTGTCCCACAAACAAGGGGGTCTCATACACCAATTTGATGTGCTGGCCGTGACCTTAAAAATAAATTATTATTATTATTATTATTATTATTATTATTTATAAAGTTTATATTATTCTTCCATATATATAAATATGTTTATATTATTCTTCAACACACATATAAAACATATAAAATTTAATATATGATATGTATTACTACAAACATAAAAATTTAAAGATAAAATCTTATTTATTATAAGAATAATAGTTTTTTTATATAATGATATATATATATATATATATATATATATATATATATATATATATATATA
>ML779789.1:1329928-1340129 GCA_009831015.1 Picea engelmannii
TGTAATGTTATTTATGTAATAATATCAACAAGGTTATAATATTCTTTGTTTTTTTATATAAACTTTATATATAACAAGTTTATAAAATTTAATATATAATAAGAGGGTGGCAGGAGCGGGAGGGGTCGTCATTTGCCCACGACGAAACCAAGTTCTCTCTTTCTATTAGAATTTGGGCATAACTACCAATAATCAAGTTGAAGCCTATGCACTGTACCAAGGTCTTATTCTCGCCAAAAGCAAGAACATACAATCTCTTTCGGTGATTGGGATTCCAAGATAATCTTAGGGAATGTATGCAAAGGGTCCCACCCTCCAAATCTCCATTTAAGAGCCATTCTCCAAAGAATTTCGACAATTCACACTCTCTTCCACAATATCTCCTTTTACCATGTCCTCTGACGAAATAATCAATTGGACGACGCTCAAGCTAACCTGGCAAATGAATTAGAGCAAGGCACACCAGTGGTTAATGGATTATCTCTCCATTCACCCATACCATGACATTTTTCTCCCCTGGCCACTGTCATCTGGGCCACAGTGGTGAAAGGGTCATGGTCTGGTCGGGTTTCAATCCAACGCCCCTGCCTGGACACATAACCACCCTCCCCCTCACCTCAGCACGTGGCTCTACAGCCCCCACCACCTGCCCCACCTCACCTCTCAACACATAAGCACCCACTACCTCACCTCTGCGCGTGTCCAGTGGCTACATATCTCCCCCTCCCTCGACTTGGGAAGTCTTATTGCAATACCTTCGGCAACTCATGAGCATGTAAGAGAAGACTGGAGCAACACAAACCTGTTCAACATGACACACAAAGAGTATTGTACATTAAATTCAGGTGAGATGAAGGATACCAACATCAGAGATGATCATGGCTGCAACTCGTGGCAAAGCATGGGAAATTGGTTAAATTCTCTGAATCATTCGAGGGTGATGGCGCATATCATAACATGAGCGATTCATTTTGTTGGCATTCTCATCCCTGAAAAGAACAAAGAAGCGTCCACTCCTCATAAGCGCACTGCTATCTATGTTTTACAGCCGGATAGAATAAGGATTATAGACAAGATGAGCAGGCAACCACAAAGAATTGTCTCAGGGGAGGAACACAACGAGCTGGTAGACACGGTTCAAACACTTCAATTACAACTCAGGGCACTTTCTTCACAAGTTCTCTGCATCACAGAGATTACCATCCAACACATGAGTGAACAACAGAGAAATAGGGATGAGTGTGAAGCTCTAAGGCAACGGATCAAGGAACTCTGAATGGTAACTTGACCTGCGTCACCCACAACCAACTACATTCCAACTTCTGATGAGGCCTCCTCGCCTGGACCACACCTGAACCTGGACCTCAACCTGCGGCCTCTGGCATAGGCAGAATTTTCGGCACTGGACAATTCCATAATCTAAGTGTATGCAATGTTTTTTTACGTTGTTACTATGAACATTTTGCATGGTTTTCACCATAGAAAATCAAGTAGGCTTTAGTGTTTTAGTAAGCAATACCCCTGTTCTTCATTTTCTTATTGGAGAATTCAGGGGGGTAATTTTTGAATTTTACAATTTTTGTAACACAGACTATGTACTTCGCCTGCGTATCTTCGCAGTTTTTTTAATATAATTTTTGCCCAGTTTTTATTAAAAAAATAAAATAAATATATCATAAGTTTAATGTTATTTATGTAATAATATGAACAAGTTTATAATATTCTTGAATTTTTTATAATATATGCAAGTTTTAGAAATTATTGATTTAGTATCACTCAATTTGTAATTGTGATATATAATAAATTTATAATTTAATATATAATAAGTTTAATGTTATTTATGTAATAATATGAACAAGTTTATAATATTCTTGATTTTTTATAATATGTGCACTGTTTAGAAATTACTGATTTATTATCACTAGATAACTATAAGTAACAAATAGATCATTATGAAAGCAATGTTTCAAACATTGTAAAAGAAATGAAGACTAAAGATGGAACATATTAGAAAATTAGTAACCTACAACTTAGTTGGAAGAGTTTTACATTCTCTTTGCAAAGCCAACCTACCCATTTTTTATGTTCCATCCTTACAGCTCTCAACAAGTGTTCAACCTCCCTTCCTCAACCATACAACAAAACCATTTTTTAAATCTCCTCCCTTCCTGAAATTTATAGTATTTGCAGTGATTGTTTCAAAGTACTAGACACATGGAGGAAAATGGTGGTTTTGTCAACCAGTTGACAGGTTTTCTACAAAACCTAACACTAAATTTCCTTCGGCATAAATATGTAATAATTGAAAATTGACCTTCCGTTAAATAAAAAGTTTAGTTTTAAATATATTGGTATATAATAAAAAATATGTAATAATTGAAAATTGACCTTCCGTTAAAGAAAAAGTTTAATTATATATATATAGCTTGTACAGTCTTACCAATTGTCTTTAGAAGGACTTTTACATGAATACCTTTCCAAAAATTGAGTTTTGAACCTAATAACTTATAGCATTTAAAGACACCACAATGATAAGAGATGACTTGGACTGTCTCATATATCTAATCCTTCATATTTACTTTAGAAGATTTTGAAGGTAATATTGATTCAAAACCTATAAAGAGGCTTACATAATACCAAAATCATATGACTTTTTGAATTCCACAAATATATACTCTTCAACAACATCCTAAACAAAATTAGCAAACTTAAAGTCATCATTTTGTAGTGACTAGACAAGAATTACTAAAAGACAAAAAGAGAACTAGAGTTGGTCCATTTGTTATGACAGAACTCTTCAAAATGTAACCACCAAACATCTTTACCCAAAGCTTCCTTTGATAGAGAATCTGCCAAGGTATTGAATTGACAATGGACATGAAAACTTTGGGTCTAAGAGAATTGATGTTTTAGCTCCGAAATTTTATGCTTCCAGGCAAGGAGAGAGAGAGAGCCTGAAGTTGAGATGTACTCTCAAACCAATCAAGAACACTCTTTGAATCCCCAACCACCATACTCTCAGAGATGTGAAGATAAGAGGCAAAGGAAAAAAGTCCCCAAAGGCCAAAAAGTTCATCTTTAACGTTATTACCGGTGTCGGTACCAATAGCTAGAAATAGTTTGTAGTAATTAGACCCATTCAACCTTAATACTATACCAACACCACATTAACCTCTTGCAATAACACCATCGAAAAATCCAATCGATGGTACAAACTATGAAAACAACCCAATTTATAAACAACAATGTGTTTTAAGTCGTAATAGCTTACAAAATCCTACATACAAACAAACTATGTATGCACCCAAATTTATGGACAAACTATGAATGCACCCAGATTTATAAACAATGGAGTGGTTTTCATGCAAATGGCAGCGTAAGTGAAGGTGTGCAATAAATATGTATAACCAGCAAGGCCCTAGTGCAATGGAATCTGAATATGAATATCAATAAAGACAATAAAACGACACTTCCACATATTGGACTGACAACTTTTCCACCCTTGCGATTTCCAATACTTGGAAAAATCTATTGTAACTGTTCTATATAGGAGTAGGCTAACTCAGGAGAAAACAAACCTGCTTTTCAGGAAAAAACATGGGCCTGAATCCGACCAGATTTTCAGGGGTAGTCTGAGTTTCACATGGATCAAAGTTCCATGCATTTCAGAACTTTACCCCAAGATGAGGTATTGTGTTATGTTGATCCTCTCGAAGTTTGTAATGTTCTTTTGGGACAACCTTATTTATGGAAATTCCATGATGTATATGAGTCTAGGCCTCGCAGTGTTATTATTACTTTGAAAAATAAATTGTACAGGATACTCGAGGCAGTCCCACCTAGTGTTATTTCCTTGATTTTTGCCAAGAATTGCAGGAAGGTCATCTCTCAGACCGGGAAGTTTGTCTTCTTTGTGATTATCTCTCAGAGTGAGAGAAAGATTGCAACCACATCCCAGGCCTCAGCGACCGATGTGTCCACACATCGGAATCAAGTGGATAAAGTCATGGAAGAATACACAGATATATTCTCCTCGCCTACTGGAGTACCTCTGCACTATGGGCCAGTCTACTGCCGCTCTTTGTTAGAGAATGAGGAGATCAAGCGACAAATTCAAGAACTGCTCCACAAGGGGCACATCCATCCCATCTCATCGCCTTATGGGAGCCCAATCATGTTGGTGCGGAATAAAGATGGGACCTGGCGACTCTGCATTGATTACTGGGCCCTAAATAAAATCATAGTCAGGAACCAGTACCCGATTCCCCGAATCGACAATCTCATTGATCAACTCAAGGGGGAAAAATACTTCAGTAAGATTGATTTGAAGTTTGGTTACCACCAAGTCCCAATAGAATAGACAAATGTATGGAAGACAACGTTCAAGTCAAAATAAAGTCTTTTTGAATGCTTGGTCATGCCCTTTGGTTTGACAAATGCTCCAATAAATTTCATGAGGATGATGGACGATATCCCACGATCTTTCACCAAAAATTTTGTAGTGGTGTATCTGGATGACATCCTCATCTACAACTAGACTTGGGCAGAACACTTGCAGCATATTCAACATGTTCTACAGACCCTGCTGCAACACAAGCTCTATTACAACTTGGAAAAATTCTCCTTGGGCATGGACAGGGTCCAGTACCTAGAATACATCGTTGATCAGCATGGTGTGCATGTGGATCCATCCAAGATCTAGGTCATCCATGACTGGCTAGCCCCAACCACACTCACTGAGCTTCAGAGCTTTTTGGGCCTTGCCAATTTCTATCGCAAGTTCGTGTTGGGATTATCCCATATTGCATGGGTCCTCAGCCAAGTAACCAGGGGTGGTGGTAAGGAAAAATTTGTGTGGGGCCTATCTCAACAACAAGTGTTTGATGATTTGAAGAAACGCTTGTGCTCAACCCCAATAATTTCATCACCAGACCTGCAACAACCCTTTGAGATCAAGACAGATGCTTCAAACTATGCTATGGGCATAATTCACACTCAACACAGACACCCCATGGCCTATCATATTGAGACATTATCAGATGTCGTCCGTAAGTACCCTACTTACGACAAAGAAATGTACTCCATTGTGCAATCATGTCGCCATTGGAGACATTACATTCTTGGGAAGGAGACAATCATCCACACTGATCATAAGCCACTGCAGTTCATGCAAACAAAAGGAAAATTGTAGAATGACCGCCATCAGAAGTGGTCGACATACTTGCAATAGTTCCACCTCAACATCAAGTATAAAACAAGAAGTACCAATCGAGTTGTTGATTTCCTCATCCGAACTCCAGTCGAGACACTGACCACATTTCTAGAATCTTGCAGCCACGAGACCTCCAGATGGCCCCACTTCTATGAGACAGACCCTAACTTCGCCACCACTTACCAAGTGTTGGGCGCAAAATCAATTGTCTCTAATTTCCATCTTCAGGACGGGTTGTTGTGCCATCTGAGCCATCCTTGTGTTCCATCAAGCGAGTGAGCGAAGATGATTTGCGAAGCCCACTACAGACAGGTGGCAGGACACTTCGGTGTCGAAAAGACAGTGAAAGTGTTGCAGAAACATTTCTACTAGCCGAAACTTCGACAAGATGTCAACAAGTATATCAAGTCCTGCACTAGCTGTGTTATCTCCAAACTGACCACTAAGAAACAAGGCATGTACACCCCTCTGCCTACTCATAATAGGCCATGGGAATCCATCTCAATGGGCTACATGTCGGGCCTTCCATCCACCAAGAGGGGAAATGACTGTGTTTTTGTGGTTGTTGATCACTTTTCCAAGATGGCGATTATGGCCGCCTGCAGGAAGAGCATCACAACAAAGGCCATTGCCAAGCTCTTCTTTGAACGAGTCTGGGTACATTTTGGAATCCCACAAACCATTGTCTTAGATTGGTACAGTCAGTTCCTCAACACATTATGATCGAGCCTCTGGTCACTGTTGGACACCAAGCTCACCAAATCCACTTCCTTTCACCCCAAGAGAGATGGACAAACCAAGGTCGTCAATCAGATGATTGTGCATATTCTGCGCATGTACAATTCCAAGCACCCCTGCACATGGGATGAGAGTCTTCCCTATGTTCAACATAGCTACAACGGATCCCTACATAACTCACTGGACACAACCCCTTTCAGGTGGGTTTGAGATTCCAACTATTGGGTCCCATGGATCTTGCACTACCCCTTATGGACACCTCGATCGACTTGTCACCTGCTCCAACTGAAGTTGAAAAAGCCACTTGGTTCATTGAGTGGATCCAACACATCCACCAACAGGTTCAAGATATTTTACAGAAGTTCAATGCCAAGTACAAGCAACGCCATGACCAACAATGAGTGCGACATAAGTTTCAGGTGGGGGACAAAGTTCGGTTGCACTTGCAGCAATAACGACTTACATGGCCCTATTGGAAGCTTCGCCCACTCTGTTATGGACCTTACCCCATCACCAAGGCTATGGTTGACAATGCTTTTGAGCTCAATATTCCCCCTTTCCTTGGCCTGCACCCAGTGTTCAATGTGGATCTCCTTTGGCCATATTTCCCACCACTATTGGACACCTTAGAGATAGCAGAACAGTTGACACCAAAAATGCTCAACCCTGACTTCCTTCAATATGCATCCAATGATCATATTGTGTACACACAGGTCGAGGGCACTCACCAGCAAAGGATCTAGCTTTATCGAGTTGTCAAAGCAAGGCAGCTCCTGCACCAAGGCAAGTGGCTCACCAGGGGCCAAATTCAACAAAACTTTCCTCATCTGACAGGGGAACTCAACACAATGGAGACCATTGTTTCCTAAGGGGGGAGGATTGATCCAAATGGATGTTGGTGGCCTCCCACCTATTCCAATTGGCTCAATTTGGTTGTTTTCCAGTTTGGCAGTTTTTCCTAGTTTTCGGGTCCCTAACTTCTGGGGTCATTTTGAGGCCCTAAACAACGTTTTTAGGGCTTGTCATAATTAAACTGTAGATAGATTTAGAGTTTGGTGGAAACATGTGTAGTCCTTATATAGACCTTTTCAACGAGCTATCATGCCCCTAAAGCGAAGATCATATGCAAAAGTTATGACCCACGGAAGTTGATGTACTAACTTACTCCAACGAGGCCTACATGAATTTTGGCGCTTCATCTCCTAGGGTTAGGTTTTTGGATGTCTAGGGTTTTGGCATTCTTGCTTATTGTAAAAAGGCTTGGAGAGACTCATTGTAACCATCTTCTTGCGAATGAGCGCAACCGTCACAACTCTTCTCAGAGATAAGCCGACACCATTCTAGCAAGCTTGTTTTCACTCTGCGTTTTATAGTTTCAACATATTTCCTTATTGAATAGAAGCTAGTTTTATTGTATCTCTGTTATTGTTCCTTGTGCTTCTGTGTTAAGCATAATAATAATCTGTATTCATTTCATTCTGCTCATAAAATCCAGATCATGTTGTTTCCCCCTGACCGTGTTTATACCTTGACATCCATTTCTAGTGCACAAAACCTAGTCATGGTGCATGAAACCCACTCATAGGCCTACAAAGAACCCCTACAAAGGACTCGGGTATTGGTTCAAGGACTCATTCAAGGCTCATGAGCCTGAGAAGATTCAATAATATCCTTAGGTAGTTTTTTTTTCTTCTGTGACCATGGTTAAGGTCCCATGACACATCCTCATTATGCAAAACCTCTTAATGGAATCCATATCTAATGCCAATGATAAAGATGCCATAGAGGGGGTATGTGTTGTGGTTTGTAGGTATTTTTCATGGTGACTGGGTCTAATAAGTTATGTTTAGATCATAAGGCTCAAGTGTTTTCCTCCCCTAACCATGACACTTGAGCTCAAAAAAGATCATTTAAGGCTTAAAGGTCTTGTCCCCCCAACCTTCTTTAGGCCTCAAGTCCCATTCGTTTTTACATGAAGGAATGTGCACATTCTTTTAAGAACAATATGAACTTTCAAAAATATATGTGTTCTTTAAAAAACACGCACTTGATTTTAAAAGCACATGCGTTCTTTTACAACATAATACATAAAGGGCATGCATGAAAATTCAACAAGGGATGAATCAATTCAAATAGTAACATGTACACATTTCTAGAGCATTTGCTTGTTACCAAAATTTTCAATCAAATGATTCAGGAAATAACTTCTTACACCCATCCTTATAGATATATTATTAATTTGTTAATCAAAACAAGTAGCATGAGTATTAATTTGTTAATCAAAACAAGTAGCATGAGTATTAAGTTGTTAATCAAAACAATTGAGATGAGTAACAAAACTCCTTAGTACATGCCTCTTAAGAAAAAATCGAAATAAAATTGCTTGGACTAGAATGTAATAATTGGATAAAAAATATATATAAACATTTGGAAATATTAAATGTATAATAAAAACTCTTAATATCAGAGATATTAAATGTGTAACCGTTAATTTAGGTTTTATTAAATTTGACCTACTAATTAAAAGCATTAATATGTAATAGACTCTCTTGACATTAGAGGTATCAAATGTGTAACAATTAGTTCAGTTTTCATTAAATTTAAGCTACAAACTAAAAGCCTTATATGTATAACCAGTCTCAACATATTGAAGTTATTATAAAAGCTAGTGTTGTGTAGTACCGGATTGGCACAAGTAAAGGCCACAACACTACCACTAAGGTGGAAGTCTTTCTAAAATGGAGTGATGCTATATAATCATCCTTAATACTAGTCAACGGTGCTAAACGAGGGCATATTCCATAATTGACCTAACTTGGTTTCTATAATGAAGGAAAACATGGAGATTTTAATATTTCTTTAATACTAAATTACGATAATATATACTACTTTATTTCGATATACCATATGATAACACTTACGAAACACCATAAAAGTGATTTTTATGGTATATGATAACATTTACTAAACATGATAAAAGTGTTTTTCATTTTTTTTAGTAAAATGTTGAGTGTAAATAGGGCATTGTCTAAATTTTTTTATTTTTGACATTTTTTTTTTTATGGAAAGATATAAATTTTGGTGAAATCTCAATTATTTGTTGTTGAAATTATATTTTTGAATGAATAAATATATTTAGTTTTTTAAAAATTTATTCAACATTTATATTTATTTAATCACTTAAATATACAATTCCAACAATTTCTTACCAAATTTACTTAAAAAAAATTAAAAAATAAAACATTTAAAGTAAATATTCATGTAATACATGTAATACAGCATAAAAAAATATAATAATTTTTTTTAAGTTTTGAATGATTTTACTATTTAGATATCAGTGTTGAAGTTAAATATATATATATATATATTGAGTGTTTTCAATTTTTAATTATAATGTTGAATATAAAGATGTGACAAGTGATTTTTTTAATATAAACATATAAATAATCACGAGCTACAAAGTTACGGTTTTCAGTCTATTCTGTCTTCACAGAATGGCACTGGTTTATGCGTACAGCTGGCGGCGGGAACTCGGGACAGACAATGCTAGGGGTCAGAATTCCATTTTCCGAACCGTAAATAGGAAGTACTCGAATCTGATAGTTTCAGATGGCAATAGGTAACTAGCACAGTCGATTTGCGGCTGGAGAACGCCAAAAGGTATAATACTCTTTGCATAGTAAATTTTTTTTAGCTCAGTAAAAATTTTGAGTTAAGTTAAAAAAAATCAACCAAGAGGATTGTTGAATGTACACAGAGCAGTTGTTGAATGAGATAAATATGATTAGGTAAATGTAAAAAAGTAAACATGTTAATGGATGTCTTCGTAAGTGTAAGGAAGTTATGAACAATAAATCTGACGCATTGATTTTGGAGGACTACTATGAATATGCCAGCATCTTCAATGCTTAGCCATCAGATTAGAATTTAAGATTAAAAGATCATTAATTGTGCTCATTGTCAATAGGTGTAAGCCTTTCGGCGTAACTAGTAGGCAAAAATGGTGGCCCTAGTAACCTCTCATATGAATACTTTTTTATGCCCATGGCTTCAGTCACATTCAACCTCGCTCTAGGTTCTTGGAATACAACATATATTTGATACAGAGAATGCCAATTCATTTACAAATAGTATATGCGTTAGGGTTTTATTGCCAATTCATTTACAAATAGTATATGCGTTAGGGTTTTATTGTGGTACCGGGGTTGCTCGGTACCGGGGTTGCTCACATATTTGAAAGGGTCGGGGTTA